>JBBPBX010001717.1:33328-43401 GCA_038048925.1 Garcialebias charrua | reverse complement strand
TATACAGTATTTTTATTTTTTTATTGTTTTTATTTATAAATAGATAAATGTACAGTACTGTACAGTCACCAAGCACTTAGCCTATCCTAACACAGTTAAGGAGTCAGTTGAATTGTGTCCCTCCTCCCTGCAGGCTCCATTCCCATAAAGGGAGCTAGCTCCCTTTATGTGAAAGGGAGACAATTCAACTCACTCCTTCATCTTTAAAAACTGTGTTAGGATAGGCTAAGTGCTTGGTGACTGTACAGTACTGTACATGTATTCATTTATTAATTTTATTTTAATTTTTTACGAGATGCATACTCGTAAGTCCGGGACCTCGTAAGTAAGAGCGCTCGTAAGTCGGGGACTACCTGTTAACCAGTTTAAGTGTAGATAACAATGACCAACTGACCAATGAGTTCAGAGTGCAGTGATGGGTATAGTAGTTACAACCAGATGGTAAATGGACTGTACTTATACAGCTACTTTCTATCTTATGAAGACACCTCAAAGCACTTTACAACACAATCTGTGCCTCATTTACCCATTCTTACAGCACTCGACTATTTCTGTACAAAGACTAATCAGAGCTTTATCACATTCATACACCAATGGGACACACACCTGCGGCTATGAGCGGTTCATTGTCTTGACTAAATAAACTACCTACCTACTACACTACCTTTTATTTAAAATAAATCAACTAAATTTAACACCATTACACTTAATTGACTGATTTCAATTTCTTACAAATTAAACGCATCAGCAAATTAAATTGTAAACAACAGACATAAGTACAGGATGACAATAATACATTTATCTGTAGGCTCTTATCTTAAAAATGTATCAACCAGCTTAGAATGAGATAAAATGAGAGGTTTAAGAGGAATAGATCAAGGATGGAGAGATGGAAGTTTAAAGGAAGTTATCTATTTTGAGTTCAAACCAGAACTGACACTTCTCCATACGAAAACCAGCTCGACTCCATTGCACGTTCCAGTAAACATCAGCAACTCTGTACCTGTCAGACGTTCCGTCTCGGTTTGGTAGTTGAGAAGCAGTCTGGGATTCACAGGTCGTAGGTCCGTGAAGTCCAGTTTGTACTTCGGCGTGTTTATGGATTCAACGTGTCGTGACGCCTGCTTTCTTCTTCTCCAGAAACAATGCCACATCCTGATTAGTTTCAGAATAAAGCGTTCCTCAAGAAAGTTCATTAAGAACTAGGGAGCTTTTGCTCTGTGAACTTATGGAGGCGTCCATAAGTCCTCAGCTGTTAAGCCAGTCTTTGACTCGTGACTGAACCTATCCAGCTATAAAGACAGAGAGATGTCAGGTCTCGCTGTCATTCCAACTCTGAAGCGTTAACGGAAGCAAACACTTTTTCTAAAGTGTTGAAATCAGAAAAACAGTCTTCTGATTGGTTGTGGACCAGGAGAAGAGAGTTAGAGTCACGTCAAAGAGTTCACTTTAACGTTATCAGGATTCAAGGTGAAAGTCAGAAACAGAAAGAAATTGTTTGGAGGAGGACAAGGAGTTCTGGAGACATTCTCATGAAAACAACGGATTAACTGTATTCTCCATTTCTAAACAAAACTGCCGGGCCACTCCGACCCGGGCCTTAAACGTTCACACAGTTTTTGAACACCATCGTTGGTGCAGAATAAACCAGCATATAACATATGTGATCATAAAACATCTTGTAAAGTACAACACTGCTCATGAATGACACAGGTGAATGCTTTGATTATATTTGTATTAGGACAAAATAAAAAGAGTAGAAATAGTCTCTTTGTGAGTGAATATGTTCTCAGATTCCAACTAATGGAATAAATTGTGTTAAATGTCTGTTTACTGAGAGGGTCAGTAAAAAGCATCCCTGGAACAGTTCAAAGCATCTCAGTTGACCATGGTTAGGTCCACTACATGTCCCCACTTTTGGAAGTCATCGCCCGTCCATGGGGATGAGGTCCAACACGAAAGGATACTACCAAATGTCTCTGATTTTGATGTAATCCAGCAAGTGAAAAAAATTATAATCCCATAATGTTTTTGGAAATTCCATACTGTTCGTAGGTAATCCCATTGCGGTAAGCTTTTAATCCTTTGGAAAACTGAGTCTCTTAACCCTTGGAAAACTGAGTCTGTAATCCCTTGGAAAACAAAGTCTTATAATACACAGCGGTAATTCCCCAACGATTAGAATTGTTGATTGATCAGCAACAATTGGTTTTATCAGCATGTAGAGGGGATTCCTTGATTGACGCAGAGGAGGTGACCCTTGGATGAAGGTTGAAGACCAAACGTTGGAGCTGCAGGTCCCCACATCCAAGGTTGTTGGCTGGTTGGTTTTCCAGTCAGTGCCTCTCTGGTTCTATGTGTCATGCAATTATGTGGTTTTAGGTGGGCTTATGATTGGGATTTTACATTAGGCCCTACCTATATGCGCCTGGTGTGTAAGCTATCATGATTTAGATCAGCTACAATTACCAATTAAGTGGTGGATCAATGTTGTAAATAAAGGTTGAATGAATGAATGAATATATCAATCTGTCAATTATTACATATTTGTCCAGAAATTATTTAGTTAACCAAGTCTCAGAAATAACAATAATATCAGCACCAGCTGAACTCATATCTTCAGCATATTTATTTTTGGAAGGAGGCTATGAGCACTATTGTGCAAATTCTGTAATCCAAAAATATTTTAAAGTCTACTTGAGTGCTGCATGAGGTGAGAGGACCAGGATTAGGCTGAATAACCAACAACAATAAAAGCATCACAATCAAACATTTCTGGGTGTTCTTTGTGGCAGAAGCATAATTGCTGGAGTTGATATTGTAGCATTTGGTTTCCGTAGTCATTTTTTGATGAGCTGTAAAGAGACACAGATATTTAGAACCCAAAAGCAATGAAGTAGACATGGATGGACAAGTGTAGCAGCAGCAGCATGGTTTAACCATACAGAATGTCCAAAACAGTCATTTTGCAGGACTTGTTAATATATGTGAGTGAACAGTCCATAGTCCTGATTCATGTTCAGTAATCCAGGTAGAAAATCCAACAAAGTTAAGTCTGGTCCTCTGGACGGTTTAGTTTTTGGTTGAAACATTTTGTATTTCAGCCAAAAACTTCATCAATCCAAGGAGTTGCATCAAACTCAGTCTTATAAATAGTACCTTCTCTTAGTGGGTGAACCACTTTGATGGAGCTCAGAGTCTACAGTCCCATCACCATGGCTACAGAGGAACCATGGTGGTTTGGAGACTGACGGAGAGGCCTGGGCTGAGAAACCAGCTAGTCGAGAAACCAGAGTGTTAGGTTCTGCTGGCACGAAGGAAGTGTAGAACCCAAATGCAGGAGAAGGATGGATGAACACTCAGGGAAAATTTTAAAGTGTTTATTTACAATAAAAAATAAAACAAAACAAAGGCTGGCAGGGCAGCAAAAACTATTAAACTAAACTAAACTGGATTAAACTAAACTGGATTAAACTAAACTAAACTGAAGAGGTACTTACTAAACACTCAGGGAAACACGGAGGGAGAGCAGAACACAACACCTTGGGAGGACAAACCCGAGACAATGACAAGACTGAGAGGAGCTGAATTTATACACAGACACACTGATTACACATGCCATCCACCTGTGATGATTACAACTAGACACAGGTGAGACAGGGGCAGAAACACAGAGCTGAACTAAACACGAGCAGACAGAACACAATAACCTGAATTAAAACATGAAGAAACACAAAAGACTGAAACAAAACAGAAAGCTGAATTAAGCACAAACAGACAGAACACAAGAAGCTGAATTAAACATAAACATGAAGACTAGATCAAGCACAAAAGACTGAACAAAACAAAAAGCTGAATTAAGCACAAACAGACAGACCATGACATAACCTCCCCCTCAAGGGACGGCACCCGACGTCCCCTAAGACCCCAAAACACACAACACAGAACGGGGTGGGAGGACGGGGGAAAACACAAGGACGGAGGGCAAGAATAACCTAAACAAAAACCGACAGGACTAGACCTGGGAACTAAACACAAAGACCAAACACACACAAAAAAAAAATCAGAAGGTCAAGGGGCGGCCAGAGGGCCGTCCATCACCAGGAGCCAGGTCAGGCGGACGACCGGGAGGCCGTCCATCACCAGGAGCATCGGCCGCCGGAGCAGAGGAGTCGGCCGCCGGAGCAGAGGAGTCGGCCGCCGGAGCAGAGGAGTCGGCCGCCGGAGCAGAGGAGTCGGCCGCCGGAGCAGAGGAGTCGGCCGCCGGAGCAGAGGAGTCGGCCGCAGGCGCCGAGGAGTCGGCCGCAGGCGCCGAGGAGTCGGCCGCAGGCGTCGAGGAGTCGGCCGCAGGCGTCGAGGAGTCGGCCGCAGGCGTCGAGGAGTCGGCCGCAGGCGTCGAGGAGTCGGCCGCAGGCGTCGAGGAGTCGGCCGCAGGCGTCGAGGAGTCGGTCACTGCCGCAGGCGTCGAGGAGTCGGTCACTGCCGCAGGCGTCGAGGAGTCGGTCACTGCCGCAGGCGTCGAGGAGTCGGTCACTGCCGCAGGCGTCGAGGAGTCGGTCACTGCCGCAGGCGTCGAGGAGTCGGTCACTGCCGCAGGCGTCGAGGAGTCGGTCACTGCCGCAGGCGTCGAGGAGTCGGTCACTGCCGCAGGCGTCGAGGAGTCGGTCACTGCCGCAGGCGTCGAGGAGTCGTGCGTCGAGGAGTCGTGCGTCGAGGAGTCGTGCGTCGAGGAGTCGTGCGTCGAGGAGTCGTGCGTCGAGGAGTCGTGCGTCGAGGAGTCGTTAGGCGAGGAGTAGTGCGTCGAGGAGTCGTCAGGCGAGGAGTAGTGCGTCGAGGAGTCGTCAGGCGAGGAGTCGTCAGGCGAAGTTGAGACGTCGATGGCATCGGGACCCTTCGTCGAAGTAGAGATGTCGGCGGTGCCGGGACCCTCTGTCGATGCAGAAGCGTCAGCAACGCCGGGACCCTCCGTCGAAGTAGAGATGTCGGCGGTGCCGGGACCCTCTGTCGATGCAGAAGCGTCGGCAACGCCGGGACCCTCCGTCGAAGTAGAGGCGTCGGCAACGCCGGGTCCCTCCGTCGAAGTAGAGGCATCGGCAGCGCCGGGACCCTCCGTCGAAGTAGAGGCATCGGCAGCGCCGGGAACCTCCGTTGAAGTAGAGGCATCGGCAGCACTGGGACCCTCTGTCGAAGTAGAGGCATCGGCGGCGCTGGGACCCTCAGGAGACGTAGAGGCATCGGCGGCGCTGGGACCCTCAGGAGACGTAGAGGCATCGGCGGCGCTGGGACCCTCAGGAGACGTAGAGGCATCGGCGGCACTGGGACCCTCAGGAGACGTAGAGGCGTCTGTGGCACTGGGACCCTCCATCGATGTAGAGGTGTCGACGATGCTAGGACCCTCTGGGGCTGTAGGGGCGGTATCTTCGGCGGTAGAACCAGGAGCCGAAGAACAAGGAGCTGAGACTGTAGCTGCTTGGGGACCAGGAGCCGAGGATGAAGGCAGATACTGTGCCACAATGGCTGCCTTCCAACTTTCCATCTCCTCCACTGAGCGAGTGCTGTACCGGACCTCCGGTAAGCGAGGGCAGTCAGGCGAAGAGTGAAGTGGGGATGGGCAACGTGGTGCAGTAGCGAGAAGAGGTGGAGATGGATGGTGCTGGTAGTCTGTGGTTCCGACCTTACTTTGCCGCTTTTTCCTGCTGCGTCGGCGGCGTGAGCTGAGGACAGGAGCACACCAGAGATCGTCCTCCAGCTCATCGTCATCTTCAGACCACTGCAGGTGTGGCAAGCAATAAGTCGGTGGGGTGGAAGAAGAAGCTGGCTTAATAGCCAGGCGGCTCCCCCGGAGCTGAAACCTTTGTTCCTCCTCCTCGACCAGAAGAGGAGATGGTAGGACTTCTACCTCTGGTCTACGGCCACCTCGTCTCTGGATGGGTTCGGTCCGGAACCCCCCACACCGGATGACAGGCTTCACTTCCACTCGCTCTCGTCTCTCCTTCTCTCGCAGGGCAGTCTTGTCAGCCTCACGGGCAAGAAACTCAAACAGGGTAATCATCTCACCCTTGGGTCTGGTTTGAGGTCCAGCCATTCTCCTGCTGGGTTCAGTAGATCAGTGTTTTTCAACCTCTGTGCCGCGGAACAGCAGTGTGCCGCGAGAGATCGTCTGGTGTGCCGTGTAAAATTAGTAAATTATGAAATTTTTATTAACTGGTGTAATTTCCTTACCGCGCGATAGGTGGCAGTATGGAGCATAGCGGCGCACATTAAAACAAGAGAAGTAGCGGCACATGAACGTGACGTGTAGCAGTGAGCAAAACAAACAGTGAGGACCTTCTCAAACAAACAGGCAGCGATGGAAAACTTTTTCAAAAGAAAAAATACTAAATCCGGTCTGGTCCCTGGACAAAATTCGGACCCAGATGAAGGCCCAAGTGGAAATCAGAAGAAGGCAGAAACCGTGAACGTGAGACTGTACAACGAGGCTTACATCTCTTTTGAGTCATCAGTTCAGGTATGCTATGACTTTGTTAGGGACCCATATAGCTCAGCAGTTGTTGGCAGGATTATGACTTTTCAGGAGCAAGAAGAACTAACTGAACTGAGACAAAATCGTGGTTTAAAGCTGAGCTTTGCTGATCTTCCTTTGGACAGTTTTTGGTTGACTGCTGCCAAGGAGTTCCCCTTTCTGGCAAACAAAGCTATTTTGACATTGCTCCCATTTTCCACAACATATCTGTGTGAAGTGAGCTTCTCCAGCCTAACTGCCATAAAAACTAAAAACAGAGAGAGACTGAGAGCTGTTGAGGAAGAGCTTCGTGTGTGTCTTTCTTCAATTCCTGCCAGAATATCAGCTTTGTGTTCATCCAAACAGGCACAGGTTTCACACTAAGTGAGTAAAATGTAGAGAGAATGGTAGCACTGTTCAGGTTTATTTGAAGGCATGTTAAGTGCAATTTCATCCTCTTTAATTTTAAGACCATATTGTTGTGGCACTGTTCAGGTTTATTTGAAGGCATGTTAAGTGCAATTTCATCCTCTTTAATTTTAAGACCATATTGTTGTGGCACTGTTCAGGTGTATTTGAAGGCATGTTAAGTGCAATTTCATCCTCTTTAATTTTAAGACCATATTGTTGTGGCACTGTTCAGGTGTATTTGAAGGCATGTTAAGTGCAATTTCATCCTCTTTAATTTTAAGACCACAATTTGTGGCACTGTTCAGGTGTATTTGAAGGCATGTTAAGTGCAATTTCATCCTCTTTAATTTTAAGACCACAATTTGTGGCACTGTTCAGGTTTATTTCAAGGCATGTTAAGTGCAATTTCATGTTAAGTGCAATTTGAAATAAGAAATATAAAACATGATAAAAATACATTTTTGTGTTTATTTCATTCCTATTCAAGACACTTTGATAAGAATGACTATATATTTAATATAGGCGGATACAGTGTATCTATGTTTACAATTTTGGTTGGTGGTGTGCCTCGGGATTTTTTCAACGAAAACACTGTGCCTTGGCTCAAAAAAGGTTGAAAAACACTGCAGTAGATGGTCTCGGGTTTCTGTGAGGTTCTGCTGGCACGAAGGAAGTGTAGAACCCAAATGCAGGAGAAGGATGGATGAACACTCAGGGAATTTTTTAAAGTGTTTATTTACAATAAAAAATAAAACAAAACAAAGGCTGGTAGGGCAGCAAAAACTATTAAACTAAACTAAACTGGATTAAACTAAACTGGATTAAACTAAACTGGATTAAACTAAACTAAACTGAAGAGGTACTTACTAAACACTCAGGGAAACACGGAGGGAGAGCAGAACACAACACCTTGGGAGGACAAACCCGAGACAATGACAAGACTGAGAGGAGCTGAATTTATACACAGACACACTGATTACACATGCCATCCACCTGTGATGATTACAACTAGACACAGGTGAGACAGGGGCAGAAACACAGAGCTGAACTAAACACGAGCAGACAGAACACAATAACCTGAATTAAAACATGAAGAAACACAAAAGACTGAAACAAAACAGAAAGCTGAATTAAGCACAAACAGACAGAACACAAGAAGCTGAATTAAACATAAACATGAAGACTAGATCAAGCACAAAAGACTGAACAAAACAAAAAGCTGAATTAAGCACAAACAGACAGACCATGACACAGAGGAGGTTCATTTTAGTATTCAGGTAGTCCTCGACTTACGGCGATTCAACTTTACGAACGCATCCCATTAAAAAGCCTTGCTTTTAGTTATGCCGTTTATGCGCTTATGCACCTTTAAATTTACATGAGGGGAGGGGAGAGAGCACTCGGGGGAGGGAGTGGGAGTAGCTTTAGTGGAAATTTACTCCAGACCGCATGGTTTGGGCAGACCGGAGCAGACAGAGCAGAGGGGGTTAGGAGCTGTGGACCGAGTGAAGCAGATGGAAGCTGCAGAACTCGGAGGAGCAACGAGCTAACATGCTAACAGACGGAGACCAACATACCAGTAGGTAATTAACCCTTTTTTCCCCCTTAAAATTTCTCCTAAATGTATGTGGTTTTTGATAATTATGTAGGGTAATGTGTTAGGATAGGCTAAGTGCTTGGTAAAATAAAGTACTGTATGTATGAGGTGCCGTTTGGACGTATTTTCTGACTTACGGCGATTTCCGACATGCGAACGGCCGTAGGAACGGAACTCGTTCGTAACTCGAGGACTACCTGTAGTTTTACCTCTGCGTATCCTGCGTCTGCCTGCACGTGGGTTCAACAATACACTCACTGTATCATGAGATATGTTGGTTTGGCCACAGACACAGCCATTATTATCTGTCATCCTTAGTACAGTAGGGGGTGGGAGGGTGATCAACCAGAAAATCATGTCAGCTGTTTTCCATTGTATGAGAATGTAAAGCCCAAACTTGAATTTGTCAGTGGTGTTTTAACAACCGTCTCCTTCAGAGAAGTCGTGTTTGTAAGGAGGTCCATGCTGTTACACTGATATTTCTTTATTCCCAGGAAACTCGACTCGTTGAAAGGAAAGCACGAGGGAGCAGCATCCTTTTGATGTTGACAACGTGTTGAACATCCTTCATGTTCATGACAACGTGAGCGAACGCTACAGTTGGTACCCAAGCTGCGCGGGGGGGGGGGGAGGAGAAACCAACGCACTGAATTGGTAAATTGTGAGTTCACAGCGTGAATGTGTTGTATTCCACACACAACGTATGTGCGCATGCATCATTTTAGATGCATGTGTGATGGAACGCTCAGAAGGAGCCGTTAAAAATGCAAAACGTGCCATGGCTTTCATATTCCCATATGGAGCCTCATGCTGTTTACATGGGTAATGAGCACGCTGATTATTCCACGTACGATATGTTTTCATGAGAAATGCATGCGTCTGTGCGGCTTGTTGGCACGTGAACAGCAAACACTCTCAGGTCCTTGAATCACCCCCAAAGTGTTCCCAACACCTGACATTAACTACAGCTTGAGATGTTAATCACAGACCTCCAACACAAACAGATTTGTTTCTATAACAGAAGGTTGTTTAAGACTTTTAAGGATCAGCATTGAGATCATTTATATAAGAGGCTGCACGCTTGTTTATGCAAATTTATTTCATACTGAAAAATCTGCGCACAACTAATAAAGTTCTGCTAGCTGAGTCGATGCGGTCTGTCGTCAGTACGATAGTCGTAAATCCCAACAATTCCATCCATTATCTTTACCTGCTTTTTCCTTTTCAGGTCACAGGGTACACCAACATTGTTCTTTCAAAATATTATTGCAAATAATTGTTTTATCAGTTTGTTTCTTCACAGCTAAAATGGACCTTAAACAAGTTTATAATGGTTTAAATGCTGAGTCAGCATTTACACTATTGCTTTCCTGTTTGTTTCCTGTTCCTGACGAGCCTGGTTAAAACCAGACCCTTGTCCTTCACTTCACTTTGTACTAGGGTCTGGCATTTCTCCCATAGACAACGATTTCTCCGGTCGATTTTTGACCGGACCAATCAGAGAACAGAAGGCGGATTACCGGACCAATCAGAGAAAAGAAAGGCGGAGTTTTGAACGACGTC
>JBBPBX010001717.1:9560-33288 GCA_038048925.1 Garcialebias charrua | reverse complement strand
TTACGGATTTCATTAGTAACCCAGCACTACCGGTGTAACAGGCAGACACAGCGTCTATAGGTAGTCAACAGATTTAATGAAAAGTAACCCAAAATACATGAAACTAACAACTCGCCGTCGAATGGTCGACACAAAACACACAATAAACTCCTCCGGCCACGTTAATTTGGCTTGAAACAGCGGTGTTATTTACGGATTTCATTAGTAACCCAGCACTACCGGTGTAACAGGCAGACACAGTTAGCGTCTATAGGTAGTCAACAGATTTAATGAAAAGTAACTAAAATACATAAAAATAACGACTCACCGTCGAATGGTCATCACAAAACACACAATAAAATCATCCGGCCACGTTAATTTGGCTTGAAACAGCGGGTTATTTACGGATTTATGAAGACACCGAGCGCAGCCAGCTACAGAATTAGCCCCTGAGTTCAACTATGACCCGGAAGTTGTCAAGATGGAATAGTCCATTTTTAGTAGGGGGATAAAGAAATCGACCGTTTTTTTATTGCGTATTTAATGATCGTTTTCATCGTAACTATAATTATTTTTATGTTAAATGTACATTAACAAGCATGAGCAATGTTAGTGATGTAGGTGACTGCACGGGGCGAGGCGGGGCCGGGGCCACTGCTGAAATGGGACCCCCAGGCATTTACCTACATGGTAGAGCCGAGTCTGTTCTCAGCTCTGCCCCCCTCCCCCTCACACCCTTTCCTCCTCTGCTGTTTACGTGGGGAAAAAGGTAAAAAACAAGCAGCATAAAAGCTTGTAAATAAGTTTATTGGTTTTTACTGATAGATAATTAGTTATTAGCGGTACTGCATTTTAAATAAAAATAGCATAAATCCGCTTATGAATTATAAAAGTTAGTCAATTCACAAAAACGCTGACAAAAAGTTTAGGTCCACTGTAAGCGGAATAGCGCTTTAGCGCTCTCTAGCGGTCTGTGCCCACCACTGCAAACTAATATACACTAATTACCTATAATCATACACACCTGAGAACGAGACGACACACAAACATGAGACAGACAACATGCAAGAAAGGTGATGGGCAAGGAAGGAGACGACCACCAGAGGGAGCCACATTCTTACATGAAGCAAGTCTTCTGTTACTTTTAGCTTTTAGCGATCAACTAACATTTAGCTACATTTGTTTTTAGCTATCCTTTGGCTACTTTTATCTTTGACTACTTTTAGCTAGCCTTGTTGCTACTTTTATCTACTTTTAGCTAGCGTTGTTGCTACTTTTATCTAACTTGTTGCTACATGAAGCAAGTCTTGTTACTTTTAGCTTTTAGCAATCAGCTAACATTTAGGTACATTTGTTTTTAGCTATCCTTTGGCTACTTTTGTCTGACTACTTTTAGCTAGCCTTGTTGCTACTTTTATCTACTTTTAGCTACCCTTGTTGCTACTTTTATCTAACTTGTTGCTACATGAAGCAAGTCTTGTTACTTTTAGATTTTAGCGATCAACTAACATTTAGCTACATTTATTTTTAGCTATCCTTTGGCTTTGACTAATTTTAGCTAGCCTTGTTGCTACTTATCTAACTTGTTGCTACATGAAGCAAGTCTTCTGTTACTTTTAGCTTTTAGCAATCAACTAACATTTAGCTACATTTATTTTTAGCTATCTTTTTGCTACTTTTATCTTTGACTACTTTTAGCTAGCCTTGTTGCTACTTTTAACTATTAGCTACAGATTTGCAACTTTTAGTTAACCTTTTGCTACCTTTGAGGTAGCATTTTGCTACTTTTGTATTTTAAAGAGTATTCTGCTTTTTAGCTAGTTTTTTTTTTTCTTTCTTTTTTCTAGCTTTAAAAACTAATTTTAGACTTTTTTGGCAGATTTCAGGAAAGTCATTGTAAGCTATTTTAATTTTAGCATGCATAACGTATAATTTATTTACCCCAAAGTTCATGCTCATTAATCCTGGTATAAATCCAGCAACGTTCAGTCAGGTCATCTGAATGGTTTCTTTTGTTGCCGAGACATTTCATCCTTCATCCAAAGGACTTCTTCAGTCCGAGGAGCCCACCAAACTGAATTTCTTCAGCTTTTTGGTGTCATGGTTTTAAGAAGCGGACATTTAGAAGACGTCCTTGCAACCAGTCACTGACGGTCACAGTCTGAAGAGGCACCACCATGAACAAGGTGAAGCGGTTATAAAAGATGGATGAATGGACGTGAAGAGCAACAATGTGTTATTCTGGTATGTTCATCATTCTATTCTACATTAAAGGCTGAATGGTGCTCCATTCATGATTTATTTTTCGTATTATTTCTGTAAAATTCTGCTTTCCGAGTGCACCTTTATATATTTTTATGCAAATGCAACAAATGACATGATTAGGACATGTTAGCAGCTGTAAAGACTTCCTTTTAAAACCAATTACAAACTGGTGCGACCGAGTCATCAATGCAATCCAAAGCGTTTCAATGTGACACCTTGAAACCTGTTGTCTGACGCCCTGAGTTGGAGGGATTCATGGAGACGGTAATTTACTGACGCACAATGCAACGAGGTGGGCCGAGGACAATGCAGAGGATTATTCAACCTTTATTTATACAGGTTAATCCCATTGAGCCTCGGGGGCTCATTTACACGAGAGACCTGATTTTAACAAAGAGTGACGACAACAAAGACAACAATAGACAATTCACAAAAAGCATACAAACTGAGAAGAACAAATAAAAGAAAATGGTATTAAAAACAAAAACTACATGTTGGTGGGTCTAACTCCAGGATAAAATTAAGTGTTTTGTATTAACCAGTGCAGCTCTTGGTGCAATTTCAGAGCAAATGAACTAATCTGGAGATAGCAACAAGTTTATAAGAAAACCTGAAACACACACACTGGTTTGCTGCTTCGCCGTCTTCCCTGGCTCCAACATTAATGGTAATATGATCACAAAGGATTTCATGTTGTTATTGGATTATCTGAAGGTCATCACCGGGTCACCGTGCCACGTTCGTTTCTTGCTCCTTATGCAACGACTTCCAAATCCCTGCAGCTGATGCCTTGTGTTTACATTCTTTTATTGTCTGCCAAGACGCCAAGCAACACGTCTGAGACTGTCCAGAGATGAAACACGGAGCCAAATGTAGATTATTGACTGTTCTAATGGCTGTTTTTCATGTAGATGATTGTTCACTGGGGATTTCTGAAATAAACGTGTGCATGTTATCCTTTGTTTCTACGGTGTCACAAAGGTCAGATAAGGACAGAGTCAGGATTACAGAGATAAGCAAAAGCTATCATTCATGAGCTAATGAGAACCAGTGGTTTCCTGCAGTCAGACTGAGCATTAAACAAAACAACAAAAAAACACAACATGTAAACCTGTTGATATAATTCAGATTACATATAAACCATCTTTATTTACACACAATACTCATAGCTTGTGTTATCCATTCATTCAACCTTTATTTAGGCAGGTTAATCTCATTGAGCCTCAAGGACTCATTTACAAGAGAGACCTGTATACAGTGGTGCATTCTACGTGATACTCGGGTATATGGAGTACAGTATACCCACTAGAAAAGTTTAAGAATTGCAGTATACCCACTTAAAAGTGCCCAATGGTACATGACATACCATTAGGTACATGTCATTGATACGTTAAATGGTAGTTAAACGCTTCCATAACAATCTATCGGTGTGCAGTGCTTTTCTTTGATACTGTTTTATAAATTATATAACATGTTTTTAATACAAAGCCAGGTGTTGTACAAAGTTTGTTGTTCATTTATTCAAATATAAGCATCAGAGAAATTTGGACCTGTTCAATATGCTTAAAAATCCAAATAAATTGACGATTACATTTTACTAACCAGTGTACTTTGGTTTCTAAGCACGGTATGCCCACTACAAATATGTAGTCTACACCACTGCCTGTATACAAACTAAAGAATGATGACAACAGCAACAGTAGATTTTCCTTAAACAATCAACAATAGACAGAAAGAGAGAAAGAAATAAAATCGATATAAGAGAGAAATACAGATTTTTTAAAAAACAAATTAAAACAAAGATATCAAAGTAGCAAAACAGACAGATTATAAGGTAGATGTAGAAAATTAAAAACAGGAACATGTCTGCATTGGTTTTTGCCAGGATTCCAACAGATTCTTAAAGCCATTTAGAGAGGTCAAGGCCGAGAGCTTCAGATATATAGCCTGAAATAGTGGATTATTAATTGTGGGTGACAATGTAGTTTGCTAATATTTAGAGTGATTACCATGTGTTTCAAGTGCTACTCAATGCACAAGTTATTTAAATCATCCTTGATTGTCTGTTAGCAAAATATCTCATGAGCCATGGTACAGATTTGAACTAAACTTTCATAAAGTAATCATTGAATGTACATGGTGATCAGCGGGTTCGGATGTTGTCAGTCCATACAATGGGCGTTATTAGCTGTTATCATCCCCATATATAGCGGCAAAACTGTCCAATCTACCTCCTAGCATGTTTAAAAGAATGTTATCAGCGTTATTATCGCTGTGAGTAGGCAGCGTGTTTCTGTAAACCCGGAAGTGTAGTGTTTTTGTTTTTTCAGCTTATGTAACAGTTTTCCTAAACCTAACCTTAAACCTGACCCAGAGGACCAACCCTAAACCTAACCCCCTTACCCTTGTGCCAAAACCTAACCAAGACCCTAAACCTAACCCAAGACCCTTTACTCTAAACCTAACCACGTCGCCAAAGACGGAGCCTGCTGTCATCGCTAGTTGTAACGGTGACAAAACGTACCTTTAAACCTCCTAGGAGGTACAAGAGGGGCAATCTGACCGCTACGTATGGGGATGATAATAACTGATAACGGCCATTTAATGGTTAACATCCAAAGCGGGTGCATTTATAACCGATAACCTTCTGGAGCCAATCCAACTCAAAATGGCTGCCACAGTTCATCAATGTTTAAAAACACAAAAATTTCTATGGCTCAGTTAATTTTACAGATATCAAGCTTAATTTTGACGTGGTAGGTGAGAGCCTTTCAATTCAATTCAGTTGATTTATATGGCGCCAAGTCACAACAGAAGTCATCTCTGTACAGAAACATTCACGTACGTTGTAAATGCCAATTAGTTAAAGTTATCAATCTAAAAAAGGAAGCCAGCAGAGTGTGTTGAATCTTCACTTCATCATTGTCTCCCATTCTGAACAAGCAGAAAGGTGACAGTGGAAAGAAAAAACTCCTTCATACAGGAAGATACCTCCAGCAGAACCAGGCTCAGGACAAGCGTCCATCTGCTTCGAGCGGCTGGTTTGACAGAACAGGAAGGAGGAACAGACACAGGATGGAGGCGAGCAGGTCCCTCACTTGTTGTTTGCTCCTCACTAGGAGAAAAAAACCATGAAGGATTATAAATACAAACTATTCATTTGATGAAATGTGGTCAGTTTGTCCTCCATTAGTCAAAGCCTATCCACCTTATTCCTGAAGGTGTCACTGTAGAAGCGATAATGTGCCGTACTTCCGTTTGACCCCGGAAGTAGAATTTTTGCATTGGCTCCTCGTTGTTTGCTTGCTAATCTGCGCGCATCGTAGAAGTTCTGTTGAAGTTCTGTTTTCTGTTATTTCGAGCTAATATTGTCACGAAGATGTCTTGAGGAGCTCGGGTACCTGTTGCGCTGTTCATGGCTGTATGAATAATCAGACGAAGCTGAATTAGTGGCTGCAACTAGTGTGTGTTGAACATGCTCCGAAAACAAAAACCTGCATCCTTCTTTGTGGCTGGGCTACGAGAAACCACCTGAAAAAAGTCACCGTATCCTCCAGAGGATCGAGAACACCAGGTATGATTTAAGAGACAGCTTTTAGTGTTATGATTTTATGTAGTCAGTAATTAAATTATACTAATATTTTCGTTCATAACTGGCAAATAAACACACGCACCTATATGTATGCTGTGTGTGCGTTTATTTATACATATCTATCTATATATCTATATATATATATAATATAGGTGTGTGTTTATATATATATATATAATATAGGTGTGTGTGTGTGTGTGTTCATAAATGAACCCTAATGTTTGTATAATGTACTTTTACTTTCAGATGGGCTTGACGAGAGTGTGGAGCTGTAAACACCACCAGTCACATGCAGCATGACTGTTGGAATGTGGATTGACATAATGTCAGAACAAACCAACAACCTTATTCTATGGTTGCCCCGTGAAACAATTAAAGCAACATGTTTTGCAGAAAGCTAAAAACTTGGACTCCAGAAGTGAATCATACATGCAAATAACACTGTGAAATATTTATTGGCTGTTTCTCCCTCTGGAATAATCATGTTTATTTCAGATGCTTATGGTGGTAAATGCAGTGACAGGTATATAACACAGAACTCTGGGTTTCTGGACTATCTGCGTGCTGGAGATGAGGTGATGGGTGATCGTGGTTTCACAGTGAGGGACCTGCTGCAAGAGCTATGGTGTCAATGTAATCGTTCCAGCATTCACACGCAAAGGATGCCAGCTTATTTCAAGTGAGAAGTGAGAAGACATTAAATGTAAACATTTTTCTCAAACATGTACAGTACTGGTGTACTTGCTGTAAACGTAACACAACTCAACATGTTTTTTAAAGGATGCAATGTTAACTATATTACATTAGAAAAGTATTTGCTAAAATGATTCATTTGTTATGTACAATAGTTGACTGTTAACCTTCTTACAAGGTTAGGTTTTTGTGTGCACTATATCAGTTAATTTTGGATTAAACTACTGTTTCTATCTAAATGTCACTTTTGTCATTATCAAGTTTTTAAAGATCGTTTCCTGTCTATTTCATTATTTGTTTTCATTTACTGTATTTTATTAAAAGTTCTCAAGGTGCTTCATTTGTGAATCAGTAAAGTATTTGTCAAAAGAAATGTCAAGCTCCAGGTGCTCAGTTGGTGTCCAGATAAACATCTTGCAGCTCAAAAGTCCAAAGCAACATCATTGTTAGCTGGACCTGGTGATGTGGAGTTTTAATGCTTAGACTGGGCTTTATGTTTGTTTAAATAAAGTGTCCCACCTCTCTTAACATAACAGGACCAACCTTGTTACTGTGAAGATACTAGTAAGCTTCAGAGCTTTTCAGATTGCTCATCGCTTCGCCATCTGAAGCAACTGTCAAAGTAGCTAAGTATGCTAGTAGCTAAACATGCTAGTGTACGTTATTTTCGGCCACTTCTTCAAGTCGTCCTCCCACCCCTCAACAGCTGTAGGTAGCGGTAAAACAATATCTCTACATTTGAGTTGTGATAGTTTGTGTTCCCACATATTTTATGACCTAAAACCTCTGACGAAAACCGGTTAGCGCGTTGCTAGCGTGTAACAAAAGTGCTGGTTCTGACTTTCAGCGGAAGTCGTTCACATAATTCGCGCAAGGCATCATGGGGCGTAGGAATAAGGTGGATAGCAGCATAACTAAGGGACAGCTCAGGAAACCCAAGCCGACCCTAACTATAGGATTTATCAACACGGAAAATCTTAAGCCCAGTCTTAAACTGGACAATGTGTCAGCCTCATGGACAGAAACTGGAAGTTGGTTCCACAAAAGAGGAGCCTGAGAACTGAAAGATCTTCATCACATTCTGCTTTTGGAAACTCTAGGAACCACAAGTAAACCTGCAGTCTGAGAGTGAGGTGCTCTGGTGGGACAATATGGAACAACATTTTCAGCGCAAGACAATAGAAAACTATGGTGTGCATATCTTTAAAGAATGCTAGACTACTGTATTTTTCACCCTATAAGTTGCAAAGATTTTTTGCATAATTTACATGCCCTGCGGCTTATACGCCAAAGCGACATATTTATGGATTTTTTCCATATTTATAAACCAATTTTTGACTGAGATATGACCGTTCTCATTCATTCTGACTGAAAATATTGAACACTGCCACTTTCAGCCGCTACATGACACTCAAGGGTATGGCATGCCATTGTATCATGTAATAGGTAAAAGTGGTTATTAATGACACAATCAGCTTGCCTTAGCCTGCCACCTTCGTCTGCCTGGAGCAGCCGTCAAATCAGCTTCATTTTGCTGCGCCGCCCCGGCGAAATGCAGCTGATTTGACCATGGAAGACCACTGAAGTGCATTTATTAAGTAAAAATTCAATTGAGACACAACTTTACTATAATCATCATCATCAGCAGCTTTATTTATAAAGCGCTTTAACACAGCCACAGCTGAAACAAAGCGCTGGACACTAGATACAAACAAGATAAAAGAAAACATAAAAACAGTGCTACAAAACTAACACACAGTGAACTAAAAACGCAATTTAAAATACAATAAAATGACAAGTTAAACAGGTAAAATCAATAAAAAAATGAAGTAAAATCAAGTCTCAGTTGGGTTGAAGGCCAGTGAGTGTAGATGAGTTTTCAAACGGGTTTTTAAAAATGGACCGTGAGGGAGCCTGTGGAATGTGTAAAGGCAGAGCATTTCATAACTTAGGGGCACTAACACATGTCGAGCAAATAAATAATTGTTTTAGGTGGTTCTCTTGTTAAATTTCGAAGAAATGCACAGCGAGTCGTCCCTCTGCACGTTCATGTTTCCACGCATCGGCTTTTGAAAATGCAGCTGATTTGACCGTCAAAGTGCATTTATTAAGGAAAAGTTGGACACAACTTTACTATAAAGCTGAGCAAGCAGGTAATTGTTTTTAAGTGTTAATCTGGTTAAATTCTTGTTAAAGTCCTCTCGTGCATTCTCCTGCGGCCACCATTTGGCAGCCAAACCATTTTTGGCACACCGGTCTACATTTCCAGGTTGTCAGCGGCGACGCATAACAGATGCAACGTATACGGCGTATTTATGGATTTTTCCCCCAACTTTATTAGACATATTTGAATTATGTACAGTAAATGAGTCATCGAGGCTCAATGGGATTAACCTGTGTGAATGCATTCATTCATTCAAACTTTATTTAGGCAGGTTAATCCCATTGAGCCTCGAGGATTCATTTACAAGAGAGACCTGGAAATAAAAGTTGAATGAATATTTGGACTGATGTGACTTTATATAAAACGAATGTTTTCCAAAGAGTATAATGCGTTCACAGGTGAAAACCGTGCCCTTCGGTAAACATTTGTAACATTGTTGTGACGAGAGACAAATCATTTTTGTGCAGGTAGCATTAAGAGATGGCGCTTCACCACAACAACAGCTCAGACTTCCTGTCTGGCCTCGTCTTATCCCAGGGCATGCTGCCAAACACGGCGTTGGGTCCTGCGTGGCATCGGCGGCCGTCGTCCTCTTCCTGCCTGAAATGGTTTGAGCAGCTCAGGAAGCAGAACCTGCTGATTTAACACTCCAGACCTGATATTTTGCAACTGATGGTTTTCAGCTCTAATTTTATGCTGAATTTGTTAGTTTCTCTTTCAAACAATGTGGTTAATAACGTGCAAAAAATCAGCAAGTTAACATAATTTTTTTTGTGTTTGATGACCTTCTTTAGGAGCTTCCCCTGAAAGTTTTTTGAAACAGACGATAACAAGCTGCTCGGCTGTTTGCAGCCATCTCTCACCCGGAGTCGCAGACGTCTCATTCAGGCCAAGACTTTGTTGCAGGAATGTTTGTGGTTTTTACGGCTTTGGAGCAACACGTCGTCTCCATCACTGCTGGGGTTTTTTCAATCCTTCTGAAAAGCCACAGCTGGACCTGCATGCCACATCATCTTGGCCAACATCCACCCCTGCTCTGTTTCTCCTCCCCTCCCCTCTGCGTTCCTGTCCACGAGGGCCGGGGGAACGAGTTCACTCTCCGACCACGAGACAATACCTCACCCGACATCTGAATCACAGGCTATAAAAAAAAAAGTGGAAAACATCTGCGTATTCTTTTCTCCAGCTCTCTTCAAAACAAACAGCTCATTTATGAGTGAGCGTCTGGATTTACGAACACGGCCTCGAGTGCTCTGACTAAATTTCCAGTATCTTGTTGTCAGTCGTTTCTCCTGAAGAGAGGATTTCTGCTGAAAGAATGTGCTGCGTCTCAGGTGGTCTCTGACGGGAACTGGCTCATTTAGACACTGAACAGCTGACTGCAGGTTCAAACAATGCCAGTCTGGCATCCTGTGTGGCTAAATTAAAGGAGACCAAATATTGGTTTTATAAATTTTTATGGTATGTCTGTGGGCTATCCAGACCATGTTCATTCAATTTAATGCACAAAATAATTCTTAGATAATAAAATATCCCCTTTCTAGTTGTGCCTTTTCTGACTTCCGTTCTGAACAGGCTGTTTATGATAAGGCCACGCCCTTCAAAAATCTGTTTACATTAACTCCGCCCTCCAAAGGGGACCCTGAGGCTGCGTCTCAATTCAGGGGCTGGGTCCTCATGAGTGCGCATTTGTCGGCCGCATACGTCATTGCCCCGCGCGGAGGACTGTCCCAATTCGAAGACTCCTCCTCATGCGGCCGAGGAATGCGGCCTACTTCCTGTCGAAATCCGAGGATGGATCTGAGTAACCTTTCTGACGGAGGCTATCCCAGAATTCGTAGCGCCAGCAGAGATTTCGCGGGGGGGTGGGACTTTCTGCGTGCATGGGCAGACTGCTACGTGTTGTTGAGTCATCAGCTCGTTCTAACAACCTCAGCGCTTCCTGAATCTCATTAAAATTTATCTACAGAAACGACTAAAAAAATTTGTTAGCTGAATATTGTGTTTCTGAGTTTACTGTTGTTAAGAACTGATTACAAATCAGCTTATTTTACACGTGCGTAGCAAGGATTTTCTGAGGGGCGATTGGTTAAAAGACAGAGTGGACCTACAAAAGCAAGTTGCCCAGTAGCTCAATTGGTTAAGCACCGCGCATTGGCGGTTGGTGCCCAGATAGATTTCTCGAAGCTGGTTCGAATCTCACTCGGTACAGTTAAAACTTATTTTACGTTTGTCTTTTATTGGATAAAAAAAAAGAAGGAGTTTCACAAACTCCTTCTTTTTAATCTCAGTCCTCATTTTTTTTATCCAATAAAAGACAAACGTAAAATAAGTTTTAACCGTACCGAGTGAACCAGCTTCGAGAAAAGTATCTGCACGCCAACCCAATGGGCCAATGTGCGGTGCTTAACCAATTGAGCTACTGGGCAACTTACTTTTTGTAGGTCCACTCTCTTTTAACCGATCACCCCTCAGAAAATCCTTGCTACGCACGTGTAAAATAAGGTGATTTGTAATCAGTTCTTAACAACAGTAAACTCAGAAACACTCATATATATATTTCAGCTAACAAATATTTTTTAGCGGCGTCCGTCCCTTCGCTTTCCACACACACACCAAGCGCGCACACTTCCCACCCATTTCAAGAGAACGCCCCACCCACTTCAAGGCCGGCTCTCCTGAAGGTTAGACCGTCCCATTTCAGCAGTTTCGTCCAGCCCACCCGGCCTTGTGAATGCGTGGCCTACTCGGCCCAGCTAGGCTGGGTCCTCATGAGGACCCAGCCCCTGAATAGCCTATATGCCACGGGGGGGCGTGACGTACTTCCGGCAAAATGCAACACCTACCCGCCACTTCCGGTTCCCATCCACCTCCGTTGTTGCTAGCGTTAGCTCCTAGTAGCAAACCATGACAACGACCCGAAACGGGAAGCGGCCGCGCGCTACCGGCACTACACGTGAGTACCGTTGTGTCCGCCCACCGGTGGGAACAGCTGTTCCGCGGGGGGGTTTCGGCGAACATTTATCGCGGCTATCCGTAGGGGGAACGTCGCCATAATTTTATATGGTTTTATATGTGTATAGAGTTGTTATTGGTGTGTATGCCGATGTTTTATTAATTGTATTTAGTCATTTATGTTCGTGTCTTTCCCGCTAACCGGAAGTGCGCCGTCTGTGTAATGACTGCGGAGGTGCTGGAACGGAAGCCCGTGGCATATAGGCCTATTGAGATGCAGCCTGAGTCAGACCCAGAGGCAGACGCCATTTTGGGCAGGGCAAATGAGGCGCTGACGCGTCGCGTAGGCCACGCGTAGGCNGTCGCGTAGGCCGCTGATAAACATCCATAAGTTCACCCTCCATGTTAAAAACTCTTTGTTTGACTCTTCGAAAACAAGCAATAAGGCTGCAGAGTAACACACTGGCTGCTATACACGCTCTCTCTAGCGGGGACCGCTTTTTTCACGGACCACATCCGGCGCGGACCGGATATGGTCCGTGAGCAGTCGTCCGGTTGATTTAAGAGCCCGTAAATAAGTTTTTTCGTTGATAGATAATTAGTTATTAGCGGTACTGCATTTTAACAACAACGAAACATCGAACTCTGAGATGAACTCAGGAAAAACAACCGTGACGTCTTTTATACTGAAGTGGGTGGAGCATCACCAGGGGTTGCTAGGTGAGGGGCTGGACTCAGGTTGGAGTGGGTTGTCCTGGCGCTTGTGATGTCACAAGAGCCAGGATTTGAAAACGAGACATTTATATCACTGAAAAATAAATATACTTAGAGTAAATAAACCACTGGGTGCATTTTTTTGGCCCTAGGACTGTTTTTTTAAGAAGTACATAACCAAAGTTGAGTAAAAAAAACATTAAAAAGTGAATTTTGCATCTTTGGTCCCCTTTAAAATGTGAAGGGGGTGACTTAATAACAGGTCAGCCAAAATACCGGTAACTGGCTATGTTTTAATTGATAAAACAAGTTACCGTATTTTTGGCGTAGAAGTCGCTCTGGAGTAGAAGTCGCATCAAGTAAAAATAAAAAAAAAAGAATCATGAAGAGAAAAAAAACATACCGTATTTCCGCTCTAAGTCACACCTTTTTGCCTAATTTGCATGCCCTGCGACTTATAGAGAGGTGCGACATGTTTATGGATTTCCCCCCCATATTTTTAGACCAATTTTTGGCACAGATATAACCGTTTTTCGTTTTGGCAAAAAATGGTGCAGTACCACTTTTGGCCACTAGGGTCCACCGACCGTTCCCACCTCATGTGTCCGACGGCGGACTGACTCTGTCGCTGCCCGGCCTCCTGCTTTCTGGAGGTATGAACTACTGTTAGCTCAGTGTTTGTTAGCAAAATAGGTCAAGAACCACAAGACAGATTTTGATCAAACTTACAGAAAGTAATCACTAGATGGACATTTACAAACTGTTAGCTTTATGAGATGTTTAAGCTAAAATTTGATGTTTTATAACCGTAAATGCATAGCGGTTAGCTCAGTTTTTTTCCAGGTACTATTTTGAAAAATAGCTCATAAACCACAGGATGGATTTTGTTATAACTTACAGAAAGTAATCACTAGATGGACATTTACAAACTGTGACCTGTATAGTATGAGACATTTGAGCTAAAATTTGATTTATTTATAATTTATTTTCGCAGCACGCACGACCGTTTGGAAGACGTCAAAGTGAAACAATTTAAATCCAGCAGATTTGACCATTACGTGAATTTATTAAGGAACTGTTAAGCTCAGAAACACTTTTGCTATAATGTCAGCTAACAAATATTTTTTTAAGTGTTTATCTTGCTAAATTTTAAAGAAAATGCTGTGGTCCCACCTGTGCAGGTGCACGTAGCGAAACTACTTTTTAAATCCAGCTGATTTGACAATTACATTCATTTATTAAGGAAAAGTTCAGCTAAGACACATCTTTGCTATAATTTTCAGCAAACAAATAATTGTTTTTACCGTGTTAATCTTGTTAAAAGTCCTACCGTGCACGCTCCTGTGGCTGCCATTTGCAGCAGGGCAAACCACTCGGAGCACATTTCCGGGTTGTCAGCGGTGACGCGTCACGCCAGCAGTGACGCGTCACGTCGGCAGTGACGTAGGTCCGACTTATGGGGCAGTGCGACATGTTTATGGATTTTTCCAATTTATTGGCAATAATTGGACAATGCGACTTATAGAGCAAAAAATACGGTACATGTTGCTTCAGCCTATAAGTCACATTGATTATGTGTCACCACTGACCCATCACGTTTATTGTGCGTTTATTTAATGGTCAAAACAGCTTCATTTTGCCTGGACGGCAGCACTATCCATCCATCCATCCATCCATCTCAACCGGAGCCGCCAACTCTCCAGCATTCCTCAGCCTGAACCAGCTGAGTGACGTGAGCACGCACAAGAGGACTCGTTGTTACAGTTCTTCGAAATTTAAAGCATAAGTCAAAAATTGTGTTATGAATATGGGGGAAAAAAAACATATATAAGTCGCAGGACTGACAAGTCTATGCCAAAAACTGTGACTTATGTGCCGGAAAATACGGTAGTTGTTCCTGTGGCATGAGTTGGAAATGGTGACACATGGCTGTTGAGTCAAACCTGACCCGTTCATACAGTGTCTGCTGTAAGACATCCTCTTGATCCGTCTGATTAATGGCTAAATATACGACTAAGCACTTGATTGGTATGTGGCACTGCCCATTTGGAGCCTGACATTTGTTGGTTGGCTTGCTGACTGAGAAGATAAACTGCTCTGTAGTCAGGCATTCGCACTCGTTGAGGATTTGAATTGAACAGTAGGAGGGACTCGAAGCAGGTGGAGCGAGGAGGGTGGGAAAAGGACAGATGAGGTGAATCTGTGACAGAGAGCGGATAGAGACTCTGAATCCAATACTGTTCTATTAGGAGTGATTTTATTTTGAATCGGGCTCTGAGCCGCAGCTTAGGTCTGCTGGGATTACGCTGCTTTGATGTTGACCCGACATGAACCGAACCGACTCTGTAACCAATCGCTCCATCATGGCTGATCGTTTCTGTTTCTATTGATTTTTTTTCTTCCACACAAATATCGACTGAGCTCATGCTCTCAGATTAACATAACCTTTTATTGACGTTCCACTTTTGTTACCGGGCAAATGTCACACGTCAATTTACTCGTGACACTCGTAATTAATTTGAAATCCTGCTCCGTGCATGACTTCAGCTGCACTTGGAGACCTTTTGGTCGGGATGTTTTTATCAGGGCGAGAGCTGTGATGATGACTAGCTGTGCGGGCTCGGATTATCACTGTGGACGCAGTGAAAAACAGAAAAACAACTGCATTAGTCATTTGTTTGAACTGTGAAAACAGCTTACGCAGCAGATAAGAACCACTTGTGTTTACAGATATGATGAATCTCAGATGCGATAGTAGAAATAAGGCTGGAACGGGACAACAGCGTACCGGTAGTTCTGCATTTTGCGTGGGTTTTGATGGTTCCATGTAAATAAATTGGCTCCCTGTCAAATTCAGAATTTAATTCAAAAGCTTACTTCTAACCTACAAAGCTCTCAACAACCTAGCTCCATTTTATATTACAGATTTTTTTAATCCATATTTTCCTAATAGAGCATGTTGCTCTCAAACTGCAGGTTTACTTGAGGTTCCTAGATATCCTGATGCGTTTGAATGTCCAGAGGACCAGACTTAACTTTTTTAGATGTGGTTCCTTCCAAAAGCAGAATGGGAGGCAGAGCTTGCAGTTCTCAGGCTCCTCTCTTGTGGAACCAACTTCCAGTTTCTGTCCTTGAGGCTGACACTTTGTCCAGTTTTAACATTGGGATTAACACTTTCCATTTTGATAAATCCTATAGTTAGGATTGGCTTGGGTTTCCTGAGCTATCCCTTATCCTATGCTGCTATAGGCTTAGACAACTAGGACGAATGGGCCTCATTTCATCAAATGAATAGTTACAAATAAATACAAATTAATAGTTTGTATTTGTAATTATTTCTGTCCAAACGTGTGTTGTTGTTGTTTTGTTGTTGTTTTGTTGTTGTTGTTGTTTGTCTTTCCTCCCAGTGAGGACCTGCTCACCTCCATTCTGGACTTGCCATTCTGTGTCCGTTCCTCCTTCCTGTCCTCTCAAACTCCAGCCACTCATCATGAGCCTGGTTCTGCTGGAGGTTTCTTCCTGTTAAAAGGGAGTATTTTATTTCCACTGTCGCCTTTTGTGCTTGCTCAGGTTGGGAGACTGAGATGAAATGAAGGCAGCACGATCTGCTACATACCCTACCTAGATACGTTACTAGTTGTATTTTCAGCAGATTCGGATGTTGTCAGTCCATACAATGGGCGAATCAAAAAGGCGTTCAATACAAGATCAACTGGACTTTATTTGTAACAGAAAACGTTTCGACTCCCTTCCGGGAGGCTTTCTCAATTCCATGAACAACTGTGAGAAGTTTGGAGTTATAACAGAAGCCTCTGTTTGTTGGTTGGGAGTTGTTCTTTTGTCAATTTACATACAGTGTTGTGTCTTCTGTCAGAGACCTCAAGGGAACCCCCTACTGTTAAGGTGTGATCTGTCAATTTACATGTATGTGTTACCTCAGCTTGAAATTTACATATGATGGTGCGTGGTTCTGTTATAACTCCAAACTTCTCACAGTTGTTCATGGAATTGAGAAAGCCTCCCGGATGGGAGTCGAAACGTTTTCTGTTACAAATAAAGTCCAGTTGATCTTGTATTGAACGCCTTTTTGATTTATCATGTCCTGGACGACTGAGAATCTTCACCAGCACATACAATGGGCGCTATCAACTGTTATCATCCCCGTATGTAGCGGCGAAACTGTCACAATCTACCTCCTAGCATGTTTAAAAGAACGTTATCAGCGTTATTATCGCTGTGAGTAGGCAGCGTGTTTCCGTAAACCCGGAAGTGTTGTGTTTTTGTTTTTTTCAGCTTATGTAACCGTTTTCCTAAACCTAACCTTAAACCTGACCCAGAGGACCAACCCTAAACCTAACCAAGACCCTAAACCTAACGCAAGACCCTTTACTCTAAACCTAACCACGTAGCTAAAGACGGAGCCTGCTGTCATTGATTGTAATGGTGATAACGTACCTTTAAACCTCCTAGGAGGTACAGGAGGGGAAATCTGACCGCTACGAATGGTTGATAACATCCGAAGCAAGTGGTATTTTTAAGTACCGTACAGTATATGAATGTTTCTGTGCAGTGCTCTGAGATGACTAATGTTGTGACGCTTTTTAAATAAACTGAATTGAACTGAATTGAATAAAGACATTTCTATAAACTGTTCCTTGTTTGAGGATATTTTTTAACAGCGAATAATGTTTTGGAGGGGGGAAAAAAGTGCATTTGTTCAGACAAGGCTTAAGAATGCGACTAGCATGGTACTACGTTGGCCTCCCTTCACTGGCTACCGGTTCATCTTCGAATACAATTCAAAATTCTCATGTATGTCTACAAATCGCTGAACAGTCTCGCCCCCGCCTATCTCTCGGATCTGATACACCCATATGTCCCTCCACGTGCTTTGAGGTCAGAGGATCAGGTACTCTTAATAGTTCCAGAAACTCGCCTTAAGCGCAGGGGTGACAGGGCGTTCTCTGTAGCAGGCCCAAGACTCTGGAACGAGTTACCGCTGCTCATCAAACAGGCCCCCTCCCTCTCGGTTTTCAAATCCCGGTTAAAAACTCACTACTACTCCATCGCTTTCAATGCCAGCTGATTTGTATTGGATCGTTTGATTTATGATCTGCAATGTTTTTATGTTTTTCGTGTTGTACTTCATTGTCTGTGTTGCCTGTTGCGTGTTTGTTTGTCCAGCACTTTGGTGTGGACTTGTTCCTGTTTAAAGTGCTTTATAAATAAAATGGTATGGGTATGGTATGGTACGTTTTATCAAACTCGTACGTATTTGTTGGACTAGTTCCTGGTTCTAACGCTGTGAAACCACAAAACAAACCATTGGCGGAACGTTGGTGGAAGCTCCATTTCTTAGCTTCTTGTAAAAACACAGTGAGCGATCTCTTGATTGCCCAGTTGTGTGCAGAAAAACACAAACGCAATTATGATATCAGCTTTAAGGAAACAGAATTTAAACCAGCAGCGAGCCACCAGACACCGCAAACAGGAAGGAGTTGACACGAATAAAACAGCTTTGCATATCCTGGGTTGATATCAAATTTCTATTGAAATGTTGTTCCATAAAACTACCCCTGCTGCAGGGTGTAGTACAGTGTACACAATAAAACAGAAACCTGTGACAATACGTGCACTACTTATTTTGACTTGAGTTTCTGTCTCGGCCCCAGGTGGGGAGGGAATGTGTGATTTTGAAACTTGAGACCAGCGTTTCCTCTTGTTTCCCACCAAGGTGCATTTGAGTTCTTTTAACTGTGACTTTGAACTGTTTTTCTGAAACTTCCGTCTGTTTTCAGTAACTTCACCTAAAGGGCCTGACCCACAACACTGAGTCAAGAACTGATGAAAGCCCCCACCCCCTCAGTGAGCGTCCTGACATCGCCTGCACCTGTGCAAAAGAAACTGCACTCTAACTTGTTGCACAGGTGCCAGTTTCGACAAATGATCATCTGTGATCATTTTCATAATACAGTGTTTAACTTTATTTATAAATATCACAAATACATTAAGACCTCTTCAGTTCGTTCAAAACGTTGTTCTTTTTAAAATCTGATACTTGCTCTAGATGTCTGATATCTTGCTTTTAAGATGCTGTGTTCACCCATCTGCTCATTACAGACTCAGGTTCGGGCTGCTGTTTTAATATACCGAATTATTTTACATTATTATTGTTTAGCGAATATTTTAGATCCTTGTACTGTACAGTAGTCCTTTGATTATCGCAGGGGATCCATACCCTGAAGCCCTGCGATAAGTGAAAAACTGTGAAGTGGGAATAGGTATACTATATACATGTATATAGCCTGGTTAAAACCAGACCCTTGTCCTTCACTTTGCTTCGTACTAGGGTCTGGGACTTGTCCCATAGACAAACGATTTCTCCAATAGATTTTTGAATGGACCAATCAGAGAACGGAAGGCAGAGTTTTGTTAGTTTAGCCTGGCGAGGCCAGGCCAGAGCCATATATAGAGAGAGTTGCGACACTCTTTGTACTCGCCGCCATAGATATGCTCGCCGCTAGGTGGTCACGTGGTTCATGCAGCTCTCAAATGTTCCAAACAGCTCGTCGCTGCCAGTCAGTTTGAGCAGCTACTGGCGCAACAGAACACAAAATTCTACTTTTCTTACATTGTCCGGTGTCTTTCAGTAATTATTGAACAGTAACAAACTGATTACTTAACTGATTACTGATTATTTCACTGACTATGCGTTTTATTAAAGTCTTTTTAGACGTGGCAGATGTATTTCTCATTACAGTGAAACGAAACTGTAAACACATTTGTTTGGAAAAAAAATGTCTATGCAATACAATGATCAAAATAGCCATTTCAACAGTGTTTTATAATGTTACACATGTAAAAAAAAAGAAGAAAATAGAGTAACACTTATTAGAAAGCTAGTTCTGATGTTCTGTGCATGAGAATGATCTACCTTGTCCTCCATGCCATCAGTATCTGCTCCAGCTTACCTTAGATCTGGGATGAAGTCTTCATTTCTGCACATTATATAATTGTTCTATTTGTTTTTTTTTATTAGCAACTGAGTACCTGGATAACAGAGTTGATTGTGCTTGTAGCCTGACTACTACTGTAAAATTGTAATTCACTGATTAAAATGTTACTGTTTCTAGTTATAATCATAACAGATGACAAAATAAGTGTTAATTGTGTAAAAATAAATTACAAAACAATTATAAAATATGTAAAATGTAAAACAAGCTTTAATGAAGTACATTTACTACTATTGTTTATTAATTACATCATATCAAGTCAGCAGGTGCAACATCACCATCATCACAACAACACAGACTGAGTGCTGTAAATTTAATCTGCAAAAACATTTTCAATCAGGGCTCAAAATATTTATACTATTTATTAATTACATACAGGAAGCACAACAAGATGGAAGCAAGTGGTGTCTTACCATTTCAGTGGCAATTCTACCAATGGGTCAAATTATAAGCCAATCATTCTAGAAATAATTGAAAGAGCAGCTTCCATAGGCCTTCTCGTGCTAAACATCACTACTGACATGAGCAGTGCTAACAGAGCGATGTGGCGGGCATTTGGAGTGGGCCACAACAAAACATCTGTCCAACACCCAGCAAGACCAGATAAAAGGCTTTACTTCATGTCCCACATCTGGTAAAGAATTTGAAGAGTGCCCTGGTTCGTGGACAGACTTTTATAATTCCACCAGACGTGCTAAATGAGGGACTTCAACACAATGAAGTTTCACTTGATTCAATGAAAGATATGGTTGAATTTCAGGAAGAAATGCCTTTCAAAATTGCATCAAATCTTACAAAAAACTCTTCAGCCAAGTCATTTTAAGAAAATGAAGGTGGAGCCTGCAATGCATGTTTTCAGCAAGTCAGCAAGTGCAGGTGTGAAATATATGGTGGAGCAGGAGCAGCAGCGACGTCCCTCCAACCTGACAACAGCCTGGTTTCTGGAGCAGGTGAACCACTGGTTTGATCTGATGTCCTCTCGCCACCCCGTGTCTTCTGGCAGAGTTCCTGGACATTAAGGAGACATTTCACAGTCCTGGCCTAAGTGTGGAGCAGCTGATTGGAAACACAGGTCCTTCTGAGTGATTTCATCAACAGTGAAACCTGTATTCTGTACCATCTTACAGGGTACATAGTAAATAAAGTCATCAAACATTCAAACATCTGTGATGGATGCTCAAGTTCAAATAAGCAAAAATGATGAGACTCTGGAAGGAGAGCATGGTACCTTACTGACACTGAAGGAATTCAAACCAGGAGTCCTGTGTCGGCCATCACATGAAGCCTTCAGTCTGGTCCAGAAAGTTGAAGGGCTTTTCAGAACAAGGACCAGCCAATCCTTTATGGAGCTCCCCAACGCCTTTGATACTCTACTGAGAGAAGCAAGTGTATTAGAAAGCATGCTTCCTTCATGTCATGATGTACAAAGAAAAATAACCAGCAGGTTCATCAGGCTGAGACTCAGAATAGCAGCAAAACACATCTTAAATGAAAGAAAAAGAATTCTGTGCAATGCTGGGCATCTTGGAAGTAAAAGCCAGACAAAAAACATGAGGAAAAAACAAACAGCATCTTGTGCCACAACAAGCATGCCCCCACCAAACACCTTGATTGTTGCCATGGAGGAGTTTGGGCTATCATTTGAAAATGCCACACCGCCCAGTGCAGCTTCAACACCTGTACATATGGATGGTATGCTTAGAGGGATTTTTATGTCTCTTACATTTATTTAATTTCACTGATTATGCATAAATTTATTCATATAAAAGTGTTGTCATCCTCTGTAAATTTCTGAAAAAGTTGTTGCAAGCTTGTATTTGGTATTTGAAAAACTAATTTCTAATCACTTTAATTTGATTTTTATTTTTGACAGCCTCCCCATCAACCAGTCAGCTCCAGCACTTCACAATTTACTTACCAGCTCCATCACTCCATCAATGAGGACTGACCAGTTCAGTAAATCAGAAAAAAAAATGAAGATGGACATGAATGTGATAGTTTAAAAAAAAATGTTACAGTTCTACAGTTTATTGATGCTGATATATTCTTAGTAATAATTCTTATTTCTTGTTGTGTCTTGAAAGAGAGTCTCATCTGAACTTGACCCATGATTACCATATGCTAAACTAATAATATAAAACAAATTTAAATTAACAGTCCTGCAGTAAAAAGGTGTGAAGGTTATGGTGTTAAATTGGAAAGGAAGGACTGCAATAGGTCAGGGAGTTAGGTTATGGAACGAAGAGGAAACTGATATTAAAGAAGCTAAATCAATAATTATATTTAAAAGAAAGATCAAGGATAAATTGTTAAGGAAATATGTTTAACGAAGACACGAGTTTAAATAGTAATTCTTGTGATTGAGGGAGTTAATGAGTTATCCGATTTTCTTTTTTGTATTTAATGAAGTTTGTTTGTTTGCATTGTTTGTTAGAAAATAAGGGGCAGATACAATAAGATTTTTTTTCTTCATCTGCCAACTTTCATTTTATATTTTAAATTTTCTTGTTATCTGTGTGTTAAATTGTTTTATTTTGTGTCTTTTATTATTATAAAATGAGTGCATCAATAAATCAAATCAAATTAATTTCATTCAAACATGTTGATTAAAAATTATTGTTTTGGGAAGACAGAAAACGAGTGCCTTTGTGATGATTTGAATGCAGTTCACTGAAAATTAAATAAACCACATCAAATCTCAGGGAAAAAGACTATATTTTCTAGTTGAGAGTCCAGTAACTGGAATTACCATAAAAATAATAAATAAATAAAAACTTTCAAAATTTAAGCTGTACTGAATATTTTAACACGCTGAATTAGACAGAAATGGATCAGTTTAAAACAGTCATGATTGCAGCTACTAGCAATTTAACATGTTTAATGAAGAAAAACTGGCGACATGAAGTATTAATGTTGATAAAATAGTACAGAATAGTCAGCTAACGCTTCACAAGGGCAAAAGAAAATTGTATTTTTATCAACTTACCGGAGAAAACACGTCTGAAACATCAACAATGAACGACGTTTGATGCTAGCAGCGCTGCTGTTTGAAACACTTCCGGAACAAATCGCCCCCTCCATGACCCACGTGACTTCCGCATTCCATTCTTACAATGGGAGTCTATGGGAGTGTCGCAACTCTCTCTATACATGTATAGGGCTCTGGGCCAGGCTATTCAGATAAATAGCTCAGAAACCACTCGGTGGATATTTTTTTCTGCTACCAGTGTGTAATTATATGGCTCTAATTTACTGACTGTTGGCCTAGATTAAACATTTGAGATAAAATTCGATTTTTTATCATTTATTTTCGTAGCGCACCCGAGGCTGTTTGGAAAATGTCAAACCGAAACTATTTAAATCCAGCAGATTTGACCATTTCGTGAATTGATTTAGGAACTGTTAAGCTCAGGAACCCTTCTGATATAACGTCAGCTAAAAAATATATTTTTTCTCAGCAAAGAAATAATAGTTTTTTACCTTGTTTTCTTGAAAATTCCTTCGTGGCGGCAGCCATTTTAACTGACGACGTCAGTCGACGTCGTTCAAAACTCCGCCTTCTGTTCTCTGATTGCTCAGGAACACTTCTGATATAACGTCAGCTAAGAAATATATTTTTCTCAGCAAAGAAATAATAGTTTTTTACCTTGTTTTCTTGAAAATTCCTTCGTGGCGGCAGCCATTTTAACTGACGACGTCAGTCGACGTCGTTCAAAACTCCGCCTTCTGCTCTCTGATTGGTCCGGTCAAAAATCTACCGGAGATATCCTTGTCTATGAGACAAGTCCCAGACCCAGTACAAAGCGAAGTGAAGGACAAGGGTCTGGTTTTAACCAGGCTGTTTGGAAAATGTCAAACCGAAACTATTTAAATCCAGCAGATTTGACCATTTCGTGAATTGATTTAGGAACTGTTAAGCTCAGGAACCCTTCTGATATAACGTCAGCTAAAAAATATATTTTTTCTCAGCAAAGAAATAATAGTTTTTTACCTTGTTTTCATGAAAATTCCTTCGTGGCGGCAGCCATTTTAACTGACGACGTCAGTCGACGTCGTTCAAAACTCCGCCTTCTGTTCTCTGATTGCTCAGGAACACTTCTGATATAACGTCAGCTAAGAAATATATTTTTCTCAGCAAAGAAATAATAGTTTTTTACCTTGTTTTCTTGAAAATTCCTTCGTGGCGGCAGCCATTTTAACTGACGACGTCAGTCGACGTCGTTCAAAACTCCGCCTTCTGCTCTCTGATTGGTCCGGTCAAAAATCTACCGGAGATATCCTTGTCTATGAGACAAGTCCCAGACCCAGTACAAAGCGAAGTGAAGGACAAGGGTCTGGTTTTAACCAGGCTAA
>JBBPBX010001716.1:0-98834 GCA_038048925.1 Garcialebias charrua | reverse complement strand
CAATTCGTGGCACCGGCATGTCGTACTGACACTTCCTGTGACATGCCACTCTTCCTGTGACATGCCACTCTTCCTGTGACATGCCACTGTTTTTGTGACATGCCACAGTTTTTTGTGCCACTAGATGGCAGTTTTTACTGACATGTCAGTGTTTTCACAGTGACATGCCACAGTTTTTTGTGCCACTAGATGGCAGTTTTTACTGACATGTCAGTGTTTTCAGCATGTCAATGCCTATTTTCGCCTAATTACTCATTTATACTGCCTCTTATTAAAATATTGATTCAAAATTGTGACTGTATTGCTTTTTAAATCATAGAAAACATTTATTTAATGGATATTTACTTGTTGTGGGGGACATGTAGTACTGACATGTCAGTGTTTTCAGCATGTCAATGCATATTTTCGCCTAATTAAATCATAGAAAACATTTATTTAGTGGATATTTACTTGTTGTGGGGGACATGTAGTACTGACATGTCAGTGTTTTCAGAATGCCAATGCCTATTTTCGCCTAATTAAATCATAGAAAACATTCATTTAAGGGATATTTACTTGTTGTGGGGGACATGTTACTGACTGTCAGTGTTTTCAGCATGTCAATGCCTATTTTCGCCTAATTACTCATTTATACTGCCTCTTACTAAAATATTGATTCAAAATTGTGACTGTATTGCTTTTTAAATCATAGAAAACATTTATTTAATGGATATTTACTTGTTGTGGGGGACATGTAGTACCGACATGTCAGTGTTTTTGTGACATGCAACAGTTTTTTTGTGCCACTAGATGGCAGTGTTTTCAGCATGTCAATGCCTATTTTCACCTAATTAAATCATAGAAAACATTTATTTAAGGGATATTTACTTGTTGTGGGGGACATGTAGTACTGACATGTCAGTGTTTTCAGAATGCCAATGCCTATTTTCGCCTAATTAAATCATAGAAAACATTCATTTAAGGGATATTTACTTGTTGTGGGGGACATGTTACTGACTGTCAGTGTTTTCAGCATGTCAATGCCTATTTTCGCCTAATTACTCATTTATACTGCCTCTTACTAAAATATTGATTCAAAATTGTGACTGTATTGCTTTTTAAATCATAGAAAACATTTATTTAATGGATATTTACTTGTTGTGGGGGACATGTAGTACCGACATGTCAGTGTTTTTGTGACATGCAACAGTTTTTTTGTGCCACTAGATGGCAGTGTTTTCAGCATGTCAATGCCTATTTTCACCTAATTAAATCATAGAAAACATTTATTTAAGGGATATTTACTTGTTGTGGGGGACATGTAGTACTGACATGTCAGTGTTTTCAGCATGTCAATGCCTATTTTCGCCTAATTAAATCATAGAAAACATTCATTTAAGGGATATTTACTTGTTGTGGGGGACATGTTACTGACTGTCAGTGTTTTCAGCATGTCAATGCCTATTTTCGCCTAATTACTCATTTATACTGCCTCTTACTAAAATATTGATTCAAAATTGTGACTGTATTGCTTTTTAAATCATAGAAAACATTTATTTAATGGATATTTACTTGTTGTGGGGGACATGTAGTACTGACATGTCAGTGTTTTCAGCATGTCAATGCATATTTTCGCCTAATTAAATCATAGAAAACATTTATTTAGTGGATATTTACTTGTTGTGGGGGACATGTAGTACTGACATGTCAGTGTTTTCAGCATGTCAATGCATTTTTTCGCCTAATTACTCATTTATACTGCCTCTTATTAAAATATTGATTCAAAATTGTGACTGTATTGCTTTTTAAATCATAGAAAACATTTAATTAAGGGATTGGAACTATTGGAATATTGTTTAAAATAAAATATTTAAAAAAATTGTAAAAGGCTTGCATATTATATACTCTTCCTTGATTATGTCCTACTTGTCATATTGCTCAGAAATATGGGGAAATGCAAATAAAACTACTATTGACGTGTTAATAAAGTTACAAAAAAAAGCAATTAGGCTTAATAATAAAGTGGGATATTGAGAACAATCTAATAAACTTTTTATTAAATATAATACTTTAAAATGTAATGACATTGTTTTTATAAAAATAATACTGGAAATAATGTATAAAGCACTTAATAAAAGTCTTCCCTCTGGAATTCATAAATTATTTAAGTTAAGAGAGAGTAATTATAATTTACGAGGTTTGTTAATATTTGAACAAGGTAAAGAGAACAGTAAAGTAAAATCTAGATGTATTTCAGTTATCTGCGTGAAACTGTGGAATGAACTGAATGATAATCTCAAATTATGTGCTTTTTTGGTGAGTTTTCAAAGAGCCTTAAAATGTGAAATTATAAAAGCTTATGGGGATGTTATGTATATGTACTGTACTGTATATATGTATTGTGTAACCATGTATGTATGTAATGTGAGTATGTGTACATGTATGTATCATATACATGCATATTTAAATATACAGTAAATGTTTGTATGTATATATATATATATGTATGGACAGTAGATATATGTCATTATGTAGACTGCTGAGTCTATGAATAGGGTAGGCAAGTATAAGCCTTGGTTTCAGCCTATTCCTTTTTTGGTAAATGATTGATTTACCATATTATATTGTTTTCCTTTTGTTTTTAATGTTTTTAATTTACCAAAATAAAGTTGAGTTGAGTTGATGTTTTAACATTTAGTGTTTAATGCCAGTGATTGGTTGTGCAATTTCTTTTTGGTGCAATGACAACTGGACAGAAACCGTACAGGTTAATGTATTTTTTGTTTTAGTTTTTTTGTTCAACTCTAATCAAACCTTGAATAAAGAATCATATTCTTAAAATTTCCCAGCAACCATTCACTCTCTCACTCTCACCTAGGGACAATTTAGTTACCAAACAGCCTAACATGCATGTTTTTGGCAGTGGCGGCTGGTCAATAGGGGCACTAGGGCACTGCCCCACCATTCAAACCACTCATAGAGACAGAAAAAATTAAACAAAAATTAAATTAAAAAAATTAAAAAAATTAAAAATATAAGTGTATTTTTTGTTGTGTAAGATAAACATTTTATAGTTAATGATGAGTAAAGTTGTTCCTTTCAAAGGTGTTGTCTCTGATTGATGATGTATTTCCACCCTGCGGACACTAGAATATTTTCCCATAGACTCTCATTAAAAGTTGTACATGTGCAGTTAGCTCTTCTTCATTACAAGATAGGAAGATTCTGGGCGCTCCTGCACCCTGAAAACAGTCGTGCCATACTGATCGTGCTTCCGGTCCCAGAACAGATTTTTTTTTATTTTTTATTGTTGTGATGAGTTCCACTACCTGCAGCTCCACCTCCTGATTGGCCGCTGATTTCCACCAGCTGGCGGCCATCCATCTGATGAGGACCTTCCTCTATTTAAGGCTGCAGTCTAGTGTGACTCATCGCTGGTGCATTGATTCCTGTTCAGGGTATTTATGCTTTCAGCCAGTCTTGTGTTCAATACGAAAGAAACTTACCTCCTTTCTTGTGCCTACAGTCATCCTGTCTCCTCGACTCCTGTTTGGTTCTGAATACCCGTTGTCCTGGTTCCAGTCCTCCGTGCCTTGCCTTCCAGCCACACGCCCATCCAGCCTGTGCCGACTATTCCCCTGGATTCTGTCTCTGGTGATCTCGGGTGGATCTCACCCACACTCAGCACCTCCATCTGTAAGGAAACACAAACAATCACAATAAGAACGCTGCAAGTGGACTCCACTGATCCAACTCTCTTCCCCCAGGATCTCCAAAAGATGAACCACTGTAAATAATTGCACTGTAAATAATAAACATCACTATTCTTTCTAACTGTATCTTGTCCTTTCTGGTCTCGTACAACTCTGGGTTCCCCGAGTTGTGACAATTGTGTTGTTCCCAGAACATATCATGCAGTGACACTCTCATAACCAGGCTAGCTGCTGCAGGTGGGCTTTAAGCCACTGAAAGCCCTTTTATCTAATGCCTATGTTGCAATTTCTGACTGATATGCTTCTCAACTTTTAGATGTCTCTTTTTGTGGGAAAAACCTTCAACTGACTATGTAGGCTATTCTAAAATTGGGAACTGTTGAGTTTGTTTGTTTGTTTGTTTTGGGAGCTAGCATGCTAGTGCTAACCTCCAGGTTATTGTATTTTGCACTATGCTAAATCTGTGCTATATTGATACATTTATTAGAATGTGCTTATAGAAAAAAAAGATTCATCAAACATTAATAGTTTTCTACATTGTATTGGTTTCTATATTGTTCTAGAATTGTGCCGCTCAAAGTGGCTGCATGTTGGAGTAGCTCTGTTACATTCATTATGAGATATTGCTTTTGGAAACTTGAATTCCTCTTTTTTCTGGATGTAAATTACACTTTTTGGATGACTGTTTCCTCTGGTATCAGACGCTGTGCAGCCAGAAGGATTTTTACTGAAACATTTTTCTTTTGGAAATTTGTTATGATGCGTAACCATAACATTTATTTTTATTTTTTATTTATTTTTTAACAACCAGAGCAGCTGATTAACATTTCAAATGTAAAAAAATGACTACATTGCCAAATCCTAATGAGCTAAAAAGGAGGTGCCGTGGGTGCATTTCCGTCTACCTGGCAGCAATGCTTGAGTGCCTGACAGCCAAGATCCTGGAGCTGGAGGGAAACACGTTTCGTGATAACCAAAATACTGGGATCATTCCCCAAAACCTGCAGCTAGCTGTCTGCAATGATGAGGAGCTCAACAAGCTGCTGTGTGGAGTGACCATCGCTCAGAGAGTTCTGGCCAGCATTTGAGTGGTCCTGCTGCCCAGGAGGACCAAGAGGCCCACTGGGTCTGAGTGGATGGATCAACATCCGCAGCCGTATTCTTCAGATCCACTGTGGGGATCCTTCCTACCCACAGCCATCAGCATCTATAATAACCCTTTAATGAAACCAGGATGATAAGTTAAAATAACATTTAATTTCCCTTTTGGATTGACAAAGTATTTTTGAATTGAATATTAAATGCCACTGATGTTGTTGTACTTTGTACTATTTCCTAACATCTGCATTTGTATTGATCAGGATAATGAAAAATAAGCCTATTGAAATAAGTAAATATCTCTGTCATGATCTGCTGTGTATTGTTAGAACCCACGTGCAGAAAAACAGACTGGCTCACGAATGTAAAATGAATAATGATTTATTTAACAAAAATAATAATGCTGATGGAACAAAAACACTTACTGAGTGGAGAGGAGATGAGCAGATCATACACCGTGGAAAGACAAAGCCCCGGTGCTCAAGGAGTGAATACACAGAGTTTATATACTGACACAAACGAGACAGTGAGGAGCACCTGGGGTGATTAGAATGAGGACCAGCTGTGAATGATTAATGCAGAAGGCCTGAGCACAGAGAGACAGACTGAGGAGTGGGAAATGACAGAGACTGAATGAGATACACAGAAACCAGTAAACAAAGCTCAGAATAACAAAGTATGGCAGGAGGGGAACACAAACATAAAGAAACAGAGCCTAAAGAAAACAGACAGGGACAGAACCTGACATAACCCCCCCCTCAAGGGTGGCACCTGACACCCCCAAGACGGACCCCACAAGAACAAGGGCGGGCGGAGGGAGGCAACAGGCAGGACGGCGGGCCAACATCAGCCCGATCCGGGGGACGCCCAGGAGGACGCCCATCGCCAACAGCCAGATCCGGGGGACGCCCAGGAGGACGCCCATCGCATACAGCCAGATCCGGGGGACGCCCATCGCCAACCGCCAGATCCGGGGGACGTCCTGAAGGACGCCCATCGCCATCAGTCAGATCCGGGGGTTGACCAGGAGGCCGCCCATCGCCATCAGCTGGCTCAGGCGGGCGACCAGAGTAACGCCCAGCAACGGCCGGAACACCACAGTCGTCGGCCGGAACACCACAGTCGTCGGCCGGAACACCACAGTCGTCGGCCGGAACACCACAGTCGTCGGCCGGAACACCACAGTCGTCGGCCGGAACACCACAGTCGTCGGCCGGTACTCTGCCCTCGTCGTCGCCAGGACCCCCGTCGTTGGGTGCAGAGATGTCTGCGGTGCCGGGACCCTCTGTCGGGGACGAGGCGTCTGCGGCGCTGGGACCCCCGTCGTCAGGACCCTCCGAGACGTCGTCGGGGACCACGTCGTCTTCTTCGGTCGACGAGACGTCTGCTTCATCGAGACCCTCTGAAACGTCGTCGAGACCCTCGGGGTACGAGGCATCTGCGGCGCTGGGACCCCCGTCGTCAGGACCCTCCGAGACGTCGTCGGGGACCACGTCGTCTTCTTCGGTCTGCGAGACGTCTGCTTCATCGAGACCCTCTGAAACGTTGTAAGGACCCTCAGAGACGTCGTGGGGACCCTCGCAGACGTCGTGGAGACCCTCGCAGACGTCGTGGAGACCCTCGCAGACGTCGTGGAGACCCTCGCAGACGTCGTGGAGACCCTCGCAGACGGCGTCTGGACCCTCGCAGACGGCGTCTGGACCCTCGCAGACGGCGTCTGGACCCTCGCAGACGGCGTCTGGACCCTCGCAGACGGCGTCTGGACCCTCGGCGTCTGGACCCTCTGAGAAGACCCCAGGCGATGATACAGGTCTCAGTCTGGGCGCCGGCACAGGTCTCAGTCTGGGCGCCGGCACAGGTCTCAGTCTGGGCGCCGGCACAGGTCTCAGTCTGGGCGCCGGCACAGGTCTCAGTCTGGGTGCCGGCACAGGTCTCAGTCTGGGCGCCGGCACAGGTGAAGAGACGTCGGGCGTCGGAGCAGGCGAAGAGACGTCATCTGGACCCTCTGAGACGTCGTCCGGACCCTCGTTGTCAGGACCCTCATCGTCGGGCTCCTCTGAGACGTCATACGGACCCTCGTCGTCAGGACCCTCTGAGACGTTGTCGGGCGCCGTTGAGGCTGCAGGCGAGGAGACCACCGTCGAGGCTGCAGGCGAGGAGACCACCGTCGAGGCTGCAGGCGAGGAGACCACTGTCGAGGTTGCAGCAGCCGAAGCGTCGAGGTCTGCAGCAGCCGAAGCGTCGAGGTCTGCAGCAGCCGAAGCGTCGAGGTCTGCAGCAGCCGAAGCGTCGAGGTCTGCAGCAGCCGAAGCACCAAGGACCAGAGATGGCAAGTACTTTGCCACAAAAGCTGCCTGCCAACGTTCCAGCTCCTCCTGTGACACCCTCTCTTCCTCCTCCAGAAAGCGAGGGCTGGGCTGTACATCTGGTGGCGAGCGAGGAGGAGACGGACAGCGGGGTGCAGCGGTGAGGTGAGGTGGAGAGGGATGAAGCTGAGAGTCGGTGGTCTTGCCTCTTCTTTGCCGCCTCTTCCTGCTGCGTTGGTGGTGCGAGCTGAGGACGGGCGCACCCCAGAGTTCATCCTCCAGCTCAGCGTCATCGTCTGACCACAGCAACAGATGTGACGAGCAATAAGCCGGCGGGGTGGAGGAAGAAGCTGGCTTAAAAGCCAGGCGGCTCCCCCAGAACTGAGACCTCGTTTCCTCTTCCTCCACAAGAAGAGGTGCTGGTAGGATCCCCACCTCTGGTCTGTGGTGACCTTGTCTCTGGACGGGTTTGGTCCGAAACGCCCCCCACCGGATGACAGGCTCCTCCATCCGCTCCTGCTTCTCCTTGTCCCGTTGAGCAGTTCTGTCTGCCTCACGGGCGAGCCATTCAAAAATACCTATTTTTCTGCTGGGCTCTTTCTGACCGGGGCTTTCTGTCATGATCTGCTGTGTATTGTTAGAACCCACGTGCAGAAAAACAGACTGGCTCACGAATGTAAAATGAATAATGATTTATTTAACAAAAATAATAATGCTGATGGAACAAAAACACTTACTGAGAGGAGAGGAGATGAGCAGATCATACACCGTGGAAAGACAAAGCCCCGGTGCTCAAGGAGTGAATACACAGAGTTTATATACTGACACAAACGAGACAGTGAGGAGCACCTGGGGTGATTAGAATGAGGACCAGCTGTGAATGATTAATGCAGAAGGCCTGAGCACAGAGAAACAGACTGAGGAGTGGGAAATGACAGAGACTGAATGAGATACACAGAAACCAGTAAACAAAGCTCAGAATAACAAAGTATGGCAGGAGGGGAACACAAACATAAAGAAACAGAGCCTAAAGAAAACAGACAGGGACAGAACCTGACAATCTCCTAATGTTAACATTGGAGCATTTAAATTGAAGGTACATTGAGATGGCGAAATGCTATGGTAAGGTGTAATATTAGAACATTTAATATTGGGAATATTTAAGAGTACTCAAATAATGAGCTTGATTCTATTTTTATTATGAACTTATATTACTATGGTAATGATGATGATAAAACATGTACACATGTATTGCTGAAATCTATGCTGGTTTTTGATATTGATAAAACCCAGGGTTATTGATTAATAATAATAATAATAATGAATTCCATTTATAATGCACTTTTCATTAATAAAAATCTCAAAGTGCTACAAAGTGTAATAAAGCAAAGATCAAAATAAAACAAGTGATAAAATCAAATAAAATCAATAATAATATCGACTAAGATCTATTAGATCTTATCTAAGATTTATTAGGTCTGTTTCACACAGGTCAGGTTCCTGTGTATTTCTGAGGATGGAGAGCTAACCCTAGTTTTGAACCAGGAGATCAGTTAAACCCCATAACTCCTTCCAGTGTGGTAGGAGGCGCTTTGGTGTTAAAGGCCCCCCTGGAGAAATCTCCACCAGCTGCCACTACTTTTTGGTCTGTGGGAGGAAACGAGTGCCCGGCTAAAAAGCACGCATGCAAACTCCACCAAGAAAGGTCCTGGGCTGGGATTTGAACTGGAAACCTTCTCGCTGAGAGGAAACAGCTCTACTAACTGAGTCACCTGTAAGCACAAACAAACACTTGAATAATGGTTTTGTGTATTATTTTCTTCAGCACTGTGGAAACAAACAGAATACATATTCAGTACAGTCATTTGTAAAACAGCCTCCCTGTATGCACAATTTGTTCATAATTAGACTTCTAATAAACATTGACAGTTTATATTGCAAAATAATAAAAAATAGCAAAAATATTAGACTACTTTGGGTTAAAACTCAAATGACCTTGTTGTCTTTGTTTTTTTCACTAAAGCTATTTCTTGTATTCCTCCTTTCCATCTGATCAGTGAGCTATTATTACAGATGCCCATTTTTCATTTTACATTTATGTCCCCCCTGCAACCCCTCCTTCATTGTATTCTTCCCATCCATCTGTCTTCTGGCTCCCTCCATCTCTGTAGCTGTCTGGCTAGCCTACAAGCCTGCCCAGTCAGCAGAATCAACAACGGTGGGACCATTTTATAATAGGTGCTATGCATTGCTAATCAGTCTCTTATTCAGCATCAATGGATTAAGCAGCAGGTGCACAGAGCTCTTCACTGTAAAGCATAAATCAATGCCCCACATCTAAAATGCCACACATTACTGACTGACCAGCATGACAAATCAAAGAAAGGTACCTTGGTGAATTCACTATCATGATTGGTCCGAAACAAATGGAAACAGGAAGAAAAAAGAAAATAGAAATTCATGCCTGAAGAGACAAAGTGACCAGCACAATGCAAAATAAAATCCAGAAAAGACCTTCACACTATAGGAGTTCTGTCATGGCTCATTTTATTGCACCAAGGTAAATGTTTAAAGCATTTAGCTCATATGGTGCCATTTCAAATTGCAAATGACTAAATTTTATGAGATAAATACTAATTTATACCAAACTATTTATTCATTCTTCTGCTTTCAGCTATTCCTTTTACAGGGCCACACCTTCTCCTTCATCACTCTCCTCTGAAGATGCTGTCCTCTAACTACCTCCATATACTCTCCAACCGCATCCATACACCTTCTCTCAGGTCTTCATCTTTGTCGTTTTCCTGACAGCTTCATTTTCAACATCTTTCTCTTAATATACCCACTGTCCCTACTTTGCACAAATCATCTTAATCTAGCCCAGGGGTGGGCAAGCTTTTTGACTCGCAGGCCACACTGAGTTCTCAAAGAGCCAGGAACAGATGGATGGAGTGTTTGTGTGATATTACATTCCAGCGCAATAACAGCCGCCAGGACACTATTAATTATGGGCGATTCCATCTTTTGCACCGCTCAAGCAGCCACAAAGTCAGGATTATATGATAGAAGAGTGATTTTATTTAAAATAATGAAATTATTGACCTGGAGGAGTCTTACCAACTTCAGACCAAAACAACAAACAAAACAAGCCACTGTATTTTCTCTTACCTGAAGAGAAATAAAATTAACAAAACCACAAGTCTCTAACTTCACTATGCTAATGGAATACAGGAGAAAACTCAAAATAAAGTGTCAGCTCACCTCTACAAACTCCTCACAAAACTTTTTTTTACAACTACAGGATCTAAAGTTGATGACAGCAGGTCAGCTGGTTGGGAATGGAAGCAGACGTGATCCTCCTGCAGCTCCTCTATGCAGCATCACAACAGAGTAACTGGATAATAATTCACATGTTTTTGTGTTTCACTTCTTCTTCCATCCATCCATCCATCCATCTTCTTCCGCTTATCCGGGGTCGGGTCGCGGGGGTAGCAGCCTAAGTAGGGAGGCCCAGACTTCCCTCTCCCCAGCCACTTGGAGCAGCTCCTCCGGGGGAATCCCAAGGCGTTCCCAGGCCAGCCGAGAAACATAGTCCCTCCAGCGCGTCCTGGGTCTTCCTCTGGGTCTCCTCCCGGTGGGACGTGCCCGGAACACCTCACCAGGGAGGCGTCCAGGAGGCATCCTAACCAGATGCCCGAGCCACCTCAACTGGCTCCTCTCGATGTGGAGAAGCAGCGGCTCTACTCCGAGTCCCTCCCGGATGACTGAGCTTCTCACCCTATCTCTAAGGGAGAGTCCAGCCACCCTGCGGAGAAAACTCATTTCAGCCGCTTGTATCCGAGATCTTGTTCTTTCGGTCATAACCCAAAGCTCATGACCATAGATGAGGGTGGGAACGTAGATCGATCGGTAAATTGAGAGCTTTGCCTTTTGACTCAGCTCTCTCTTCACCACGACAGCATAAGCATAAATCAAGGCCCCACATCTAAAATGCCACACATTACTGACTGACTGACTGACTTCACTTCTTCTTTTTTTTTTATAATTCACACATGCACACACGAAGCATGACTTAAGCCTGGTTTATGGTTGACGCGTCGCATAGGGCGCGAGAGAGCGCGCGGCCAAAGTGACGCAATCGCATAGTCCCCGCCCCCGCGCTTTGGCCCTGCACGTCGGTTTGGCGCGTGTCGCGCACCTCAGAATTGTTGAAACTCTGCAAGCCTAGCGCGCGCCGAATTGATTGACAGCTCGGGTAGGGACCTCACCGACAGCCTTCACGATCTTCGCGTCAGAGCCTGCAGCTGTCTGCGCCGCTGTGGTCGTGGAAACGGCGTCGCGACACATGGAGGAATGTTTTTTATGTGATACAAATATATTAAATTCCCCAAGCGAGCAGGAAGCCATTTGTTTTTGTTGTGTGATTTCAAACAGTTCTTCTTCTACTGTAGATTTCTTCTTCTACACATTTCTTGCAACATATGCACAGGTTTTAGAGGGTACTGCCATCTGCTGGTCCGTAAAAGAACAGCACTTTGCCATGCAACACTATAAACGCATGAAGCCACACGGCTGAGTGCGCGCGCAGCCCGCGAGCTCCAGCTTGCGGACCAAAGCGCGACTATAACCGAGCCCTTACAGTGATCCCAGATGCAGGGAAGAAAAATAACATCCTGGTCGGAGTTTTCCTCTTTCATTTTTTCCTGGATTCTTGTCAGCAGACCGACATGTTTTCCACTTATATTTGGTGATTTGTCCATTGTGACATTGTCAAGTTTACTCCACAGTAGCTTCATTCTCTCTATGACAGCAGACGGTTATATCCTCTCTGTGTTTTTCCTTTCAGAGACTCCAGAGACAAAAACATATCCATTATCTCAAAACTGTTGTTAATCCTGCAGATAAAAATTTGGAGCTGAGCAGTTTCTTTTACATCATTACTTTCATCCAGTGCTAACAAACCATAACCCGCAACATACGGAATGACCACTGGTCTGGGTCTGGGAGTTTCAGAGACATTGAGACGTTTATTTTCTAAACACATCGTCCCAGTGGCTTTTAAACCCCAAAATACATTACGGCAAAGACTGGTTCACCCCAAAGATCCAGTCCCCCGGCACAGAGTAATATTGTGTATGCTGTTCAGTGTCAGGAGGGCTGTGATCAGTCTTATATCTGGGAAACTAAACAGCCACTGGCCAAAAGGATGGCCCAGCACAGAAGATCAACATCATCAGGTCAGGACTCTGCAGTCTACACTCATCTCCAGGCCAGCGGTCACTCTTTCAGGGATGAAGATGTTCACATCCTTGATAGAGAGGAACGATGGTTTGAGAGAGGAGTAAAGGAGGCCATCTTTGTGAAAAGAAACCGTCCATCATTAAACAGAGGTGGAGGCCTCCGGGTTCAACTGTCCCCCTCTTACAATGCTGTTATTGCTAGTATCACTCAGCCCTCTGTGAATAGCAAACAACCATCAGGGTGCTAACGATCCATCGTTAGGCTGATGGTCCTCCTTGATCATGTGAGCAGTTGGTTTTGGCTGTCATCAGCCAACTAGTTGATCCACTGTGAGAGGGTGCTATTTACAAGACTGAGCTGAATACAGCAGCTCCGACTGAAGAAGTCTTTTGGACAAAAGACGAAACGTTTCTACATTTTTTTTGCTTTGTTTTGCTTTGTTTTGTTTTGTTTTTTGAATGTCCAGAGGACCAGACTTAGCTTTTTTAGATTTTTCTACCTGGATTATTGAGCATGCATTAGGGTATCATTAGTGAGGGTTCGTAACAATTAGGGATGCACCGATCCGATACCAATATCGGTATCGGTATCCGATACCAGCATAAGGCAATTATCGGATATTGGAACCAGCCTGCCAAAATTTCCGATATTTTCTAGATGTCAAAGAGCAGTATATTGCACAATGCTCTGTGACTTCTGTTTTAACATTGTGTGAGGTACCGTAAAAACCGGTCTATAATACGCTGTATTTTTGCTCATTTGAATGTCCTACGTATTAAACACCGAAGAGTATTATTTATGGATTTTTTCCCATATTTTTTAGACCCATTTTTCGCTCTGATTCTTCCTTTTTCATTTTTGGCAAAAATGGTGCAGTACCAGTTTCGGCCGCTATACGGGCGCTGTAGGCAGCAGCCAGCAGAGGACTCAGAGAGTGAAGAGGAAGATGAGGGCCACTTCCAGACGTTTCTAGCTCATGTGTCCGAAAACAGCCTCCTCTGGTCGGACTGACTCTGTCGCTGCCCGCCCCTTGCTCTGGATGTAGCTGCTATTAGCTGTGAGGTTCGCTGTTTTTGTTTGCAAGATACCACTCATAAACCACACCGCAGATTTTTAAATCCAGCTGATTTCACATTTGGTTCAGCTCAGGAGCCCGTCTGCTATAGTCAGGTAAGAAATATATTTTTTAAGCGTTTATTTAGCTAAATTTAAAGAAACAAAGCGTCCGGTCCGAGCCGCCTGCCTAAAATTCGGCAAACTTTTGTTTTTTTTAATCCAGCTGATTTGAACATTTGGAGCACGTCTTCTATAAAGTCAGCTAAGAAATATATATTTTTAAGCGTTTATTTAGCTAAATTTAAAGAAACAAATTAGCATCCGGTCCGAATCGCCTGCCTAAAATTCGGCAAACTTTTTTTTTTTAATCCAGCTGAATTGAACATTTTGTTAAGCTCAGAAGCACGTCTGCTATAAAGTTAGCTAAGAAATTTTTTTTTCTCGCAAAGAAATAATTGTTTTACCGTGTTTCCTTGGGAAGATCTTCGTACTCGCTTGCTTCTGTTGCCGCCATCTTGATTAGGGCAAATGAGGCGCTGACGGGTCGCGTGGTGATGACACGTATCAAACACCGAAGCGTATTGTTTATGTTTTTTTCTTGTTTATTGTTAATAATTGGACAAAGCGTATTAAACACCGGAGTGTATTTTACAACGGTGAATACGGTAAACCCAAAGAAGACACTCTTTAGCCTCACTACAGTAATTCACCATCGAATGGCAAAAACGAGGAGGTCTCTACCACAGACGTCCTTCTGATTCATGGTGCCCAGAACACTAGTCTAAAATACTGCTAAACATTATGGGAAATCAACATAGTCCCCATTTTTTTTGTTTTATTTTTGATTCTGGCACTATATGAGTAGTAATTTGTGGCGGCCGTGGCATAGTGGTAATGGTAGTCGTCCCCCGATCGGAAGGTTGGCGGTTCGAATCCCGGTTCCCCACACCATGTGTCGTTGTGTCCTTGGGCAAGACACTTAACCCCGAGTTGCTCCCGGTAGGACTGGAAAGGCGCCTTGCATGGCAGTCTGCCGCTACTGGTGTATGAATGTGTGTAGCATTCAACGTGTGTAGCACTTTGAGATTTTCACTAATGAAAAGTGCATTATAAATTGAATTCATTATTATTATTATTATTATTATTATTATTATTATTATTATTATTATTATTATTATTATTATTTATTATAGTAATTCTTGTTGAATTTTATCAAGGGATACAGATTTAAACTATAATTGAACAGTAATATACCGCTAAGCATTCTGGGAAATCCCGTTTTTTAGTTTCGTTTTTACTGTAGCACTGAGTTGTAAAATTCTAGTTGGTTTTGATCAACAGATACAGATTTAAACTATGCATTGAATTTATAAATGTAAATTCAATGTACAGTATTGTTTAAATCTGTATCTGTTGATCAAATTCAAAAAGAATTGCCACAGTCAAAAATGAAACTAAAAACGGGATTTCCCAGAATGCTTAGCAGTATTTTAGTTTTCAAAACTAAAATACTGCTAAGCATTATGGGAAAGACAACAAAATTCACTGCCTAAAAGCGGAGTGGCTGTGTTGTCTTTCCCATCATGCTCAGCGTTTTTTTTAGTTTTTCCAACTGAACAATGAGTAAGAAGGACGTGTGTGGTGAAGACATGCCTGGCTGCCTCCTGTTTGCTGATTAAAGTTTGTGAGGTTCCTGTGGTAAGGCTTAGCGAGTCTGCATTGGATGTCTCACACCATGTTGAAATAAATATTCTCAGTGCAAAAGCTTCATTATACAGATTTGTATATCTGAACGTTATCGGATCGGAGAAGTATCGTATCGGTTGATACCCAGTTTTTGATGATCGGATCGGAAGTGAAGTCTGCTGGGAACGTCTGGCAGAGTCTCTTGTAAGACCGAGCTTTAACTCCCACCTCCGGGAGAGCTTTGAACACGTTCCGAGGGAGGCGGGGGACATTGAGCCCGAGTGGGCCATGTTCCGCGCCTCTATTGTCGAGGCAGCTTATCGGAGTTGTGGCCGCAAGGTTGTTGGTGCCTGTCGTGGTGGCAACCCTCGAACCCGGTGGTGGACACCGGCGGTGAGGGATGCTGTCAAGCTGAAGAAGGAGTCCTATTGGGCCTTTTTGGCCTGTGGGACCCCGGAAGCAGCAGATAGGTACCGACAGTCCAAGCGGCATGCGGCTCGGGTGGTTGCTGAGGCAAAAACTCGGGCGTGGGAGGAGTTCGGAGAGGCCATGGAGAATGACTTCCGTACGGCTTCGAGGCGATTCTGGTCCACCATCCGGCGTCTCAGGGGGGGAAAGCGGTACGCGACCAACACCATTTATGGTGGGGATGGCGTGCTGTTGACCTCAACTCGGGATGTTGTGAGTCGGTGGGCGGAATACTTCGAAGACCTCCTCAATCCTACTGGCACGTCTTCCACTGAGGAAGCGGAGCCTGGGGACTTTGGGTCGGGCTCTCCAATCTCTGGTGCTGAGGTCGCCGAGGTGGTTAAAAAGCTCCGCGGTGGCAGGGCTCCGGGGGTGGATGAGATTCGTCCTGAGTTCCTTAGGGCTCTGGATGTTGTGGGGTTGTGTTGGCTTACGCGACTCTGCAATATCGCGTGGACATCGGGGGCAGTTCCCTTGGATTGGCAGACTGGGGTGGTGGTTCCCCTATTCAAAAAGGGGGACCGTAGGGTGTGTTCCAACTATAGGGGGATCACACTCTTAAGCCTCCCTGGTAAGGTCTATTCAGGGGTTCTGGAGAGGAGGGTCCGTCGGATAGTCGAACCTCGGATTCAGGAGGAGCAGTGTGGTTTTCGTCCTGGTCGTGGAACACTGGACCAGCTCTACACCCTCAGCAGGGTCCTGGAGGGTGCGTGGGAGTTTGCCCAACCAGTTTACATGTGCTTTGTGGACTTGGAAAAGGCATTCGACCGCGTCCCTCGGGGGGTTCTGTGGGGGGTACTCCGGGAGTATGGGGTACCAGGCCCATTGATATGGGCTGTTAGGTCCCTGTACGACCGGTGTCAGAGCTTGGTCCGCATTGCTGGCAGTAAGTCGGGCTCGTTTCCGGTGAGAGTTGGACTCCGCCAAGGTTGCCCTTTGTCACCGATTCTGTTCATAACTTTTATGGACAGAATTTCTAGGCGCAGCCAAGGTGTTGAGAGGATCCGTTTTGGTGGCCTTAGAATCTCTTCTCTGTTTTTTGCAGATGATGTGGTCCTATTGGCTTCATCAGTTCGTGATCTACAGCTTTCGCTGGAGCGGTTTGCAGCTGAGTGTGATGCGGCCGGGATGAGGATCAGTTCCTCCAAATCCGAGGCCATGGTCTTGAGCCGGAAAAGGGTAGCGTGCCTTCTCCGGGTCGGGGAGGAGGTCCTGCCCCAAGTGGAGGAGTTTAAGTATCTCGGGGTCTTGTTCACGAATGAGGGAAAACTGGAGCGTGAGATCGATAGGCGGATAGGTGCAGCGTCCGCAGTGAAGCGGGCGCTGTACCGGTCTGTCGTGGTGAAGAGAGAGCTGAGTCAAAAGGCAAAGCTCTCAATTTACCGATCGATCTACGTTCCCACCCTCATCTATGGTCATGAGCTTTGGGTTGTGACCGAAAGAACGAGATCTCGGATACAAGCGGCTGAAATGAGTTTTCTCCGCAGGGTGTCTGGACTCTCCCTTAGAGATAGGGTGAGAAGCTCAGTCATCCGGGAGGGACTCGGAGTAGAGCCGCTGCTTCTCCACATCGAGAGGAGCCAGTTGAGGTGGCTCGGGCATCTGGTTAGGATGCCTCCTGGACGCCTCCCTGGTGAGGTGTTCCGGGCATGTCCCACCGGGAGGAGACCCAGAGGAAGACCCAGGACACGCTGGAGGGACTATGTTTCTCGGCTGGCCTGGGAACGCCTTGGGATTCCCCCAGAGGAGCTGCTCCAAGTGGCTGGGGAGAGGGAAGTCTGGGCCTCCCTACTTAGGCTGCTACCCCCGCGACCCGACCCCGGATAAGCGGACAAAAATGGATGGATGGATGGATCGGAAGTGAGAAATGTGGATCGGTGCATCCCTAGTAACAATAGTATGATATCAAATGATTCTGGTCAGTTTGTGGTACTTATACTCCTGGACCTTACTGATGCTTTTGATACTGTTGACCACAGTATCTTTATATCACAGCTGGAACAGCGGTTTGGGATAACAGGTGCTGCATTAGAATGGTTCTGCTCATACCAGAGTGGCAGAAGCTTTTGTGTCAAGGTTGGTAATAATGTCTCCCCCTCATTACCTCTTTCTTGCGGGGTCACACAGGGTTCAATTCTTGGACCACTTCTGTTCTCACTCTATTTGCTCCCATTGGGGTCTATCCTGAGGAAACATGGTTTTTCATTCCATTGTTATGCCGATGACTGTCAGATATACCTGCCTGTGAAACCAGCAAGTGCTTGCTCCATTCACCCTCTGTTAAAATGTCTGGATGACATTAAGGCCTGGATGGCTTCACATTTTTAAGTTTCAACGATGAGAAAACTGAAGTCATTGTCTTTAGCCCTAGCTCAACTGCTGCCTCTGATCATGTCAACCTGGACCTTCTCCAGCCATATCTTAAGCAGTCTGGTAAAAATCTCAGGATGGTTTTAGACTAACTTCAAGTTTTTTTAAACAAATCAATTCTGTTCTGCAAAAAAGCTTCTTCCAACTAAGACAGGTAGCAAAGCTCAAGCCAGTGTTGTCCAGACCTGAACTTGAGAAGCTGGTCCATGCCTTTATCATGACCCGTTTGGACTATATGCACTATATGCTGGGGTCAACCAGGCCTCCATCTCACGTCTCCAGCTCATCCAGAATGCCGCTGCTCGACTCTTAACCGGAACTCGCAGGTCTGAACACATCACACCAGTTCTGTCCTCCCTTCACTGGCTCACGGTGCAGTCTAGAATAGTCTTTAAGATTCTTCTGTTGACCTTCAAATGCCTAAATGGCCTTGCACCCCTTTAGCTCTTTGAGCTGCTGGAACCATACGTTCCCTCCCGGGCCCTGAGATCATCCGATCAGCTGCTTTTGGCTGTTCCTAAAACAAAACTGAAGCTCAGAGGAGATTGAACATTTTCAGTCATGGTCCCCAAACTCTGGAACAACTTGCCCCCAACATTAGACAGGCTACCTCCCTTCCTCAGTTCAAATCTCTGCTAAAAACTCGTTCTCACAGACATTTCTCACAATGTGAGTTGATTTAGTGTTTTGTTTTTTGTTCTGTGCTCCTACGTTTTAAATGCTTTTTCAATTCTTTAGTATTATCATTAGGAGGCATCATTAGGAGGTATCATTATCAAAGGAGGCCATCTTTGTGAAAAGAAACCGCCCATCATTAAACAGGGGTGGAGGCCTCCGAGTTCAACTGTCCCCCTCCTACAATGCTGTGATTGCTGGTATCACTCAGCCCTCTGTGAATAGCAAACAACCATCAGGGTGCTAACGATCCATTGTTAGGCTGATGGTCCTCCTTGATCATGTGAGCAGCTGGTTTCAGGCTGTCATCAGCCAACTGGTTGTGTAACACTGTGGGAGGGTGCTATTTATAAGACTGAGCTGAACCCAGCACCTCAGACTGAGGAAGTCTTTCGGACGAAAGACGAAACGTTTCTACAATTTTTTGCTTTGTTTTGTTTTTTTGTTTTTTTGAATGTCCAGAGGACCAGACTTAGCTTTTTTAGATTTTTCTACCTGGATTATTGAGCATGCATCAGGGTATTATCATTAGTGTTTTGTACTTTTCCATTAATTTTACTCCCATTGTTGTTGTTGTTAAGCACTTTGTTAACAGTTTCTGTTTTAAATGTGCTTTACAAATAAAGTTGACTTGACTTCCAAGTCCAGCTCGCCTCAGCCGCCTGAGGAAGTAGAGTCTCTGATGAGCTTTCTTGATCAGGTTGATAGTGTTGTTGCCCCAGCTGAGGTTGTAATTCAGGTGCACACCCAAGTACAGTACTTGTTGCTGGAGACTGTGTTATGCACATAAAAAATAATCCACCCATTTATTTTTTTGGAGCAATCATCCTCAGACACGCGGGCATCAAAGCCCAGCTGTTTAAGGTTGAAACGCCCTTTTTGAGAGTTGTGAAATGAAGAGTGGCAGAGCAGCGAGGGGTGCATCATCTGACAGCTCATCTGGAACCGTCGGACTACGGGTCTTGGATCACTTGAGTGCTCGTCTGGCTCACAACAGAAGTGTTTCTCTTTGGATTGAGTGTTTTTCCCAAGCGTTGGTAGTGTGAGTGAAACAAATCAACCTGTTGATGTCTGCGGTTGCTGCTGCAGGTTGTTAAACTTTGAGTGCCGCTAAGCACCGTGCTGGTTGTGCCTCAGTGCAGTGTTTGGGACTGAAATTAAGTGATTGAATAATTCTTGAGCCATGTCCGTCTTTAAGGTAAAGGATTGAGTATTATTGTATGATATATTATTTTTTTGTGTGTCTGTGGGTAAATACATTTGAAACTTGTTAAGAAATGTTGTGGTTGTAGTTTTTTTTTTCATTTAATGTTGAAGGTGTTAATCATCTGTGTTTTCCATCCTTTGTGCGGGTTTTGTGTTCAAGGGTAAACATATAAAATTAAACCTCTTATATGTCAGGAAGGAGGCCTGGCTGGCACCCCAAAACCTTGATTTCACATAACCGTTACAGACTACACATCTCTGTTAGCTTCCCATCTTGGGTGCCATTTTTTATGTAACGGTGGAAGCTGTTTTTCCTGCACAAGCTCTCCAGTTGTTAGACCTCCTGCCTGTAGCCGGACTCATTATTGTTTGTTATGCATCCAACCACCAATGTATCATCTACAAACATTTCAATATGATAGCCTGGATGGGTATGTATGCAGTCATATGTGAGCAGAGTGAACAGGAGGGTGCTCAGCTACAGCCCTGAGTAGAAGTAGTGCACCTATCTGTCAGTTCTACATCACATATCACCACTGTTCTGCTGTCCTCATACATATCCTGTACCTTATAACATATTTATCTATCACTCCAGATTTCCTCATGCAATACCACACCTCCTCTCTCGGCACCCTGTCATATACTTTTTCTAAATCCACAAAGACACAATGGAGTTCTTTCTGACCTGCTCTGTACTTCTCTATCAGCATTTTCAAAGCAAATATGGTATCTGATCTGTGATGCTCTTTCTTGACATGAAACCATACTGCTGCTCACAGATAGTCACCTCTCGTCTAAGTCAAGATTCCACAACTCTTTCCCAGATCTTCATCGTGTGTCTCGTCAACTTAATTACCCTGTAGTTGCTACAACTCTGTACATCACCCTTGTTCTTAAAAATGGGAACAAGCACACTTCTTCTCCATTCCTCAGACATTTTCTCACCCTCAAATATGCCATTGAATATTTGAGTCAAAAACATCACTGCCATCTCTCCAAGACATTTCCAAACCTCCACTGGTATGTCGTCAGGTCCTACTTCCTTCCCCTTCTTCATTCTTTTCAGTTTTCTGAACTTCACCTTCACTAAGCTTTCCCTATTTCCTGATCCACTGTCCCTATGACCTCTACTCTTCTTTCACTTTCATTCTCTTCATTCATTAGCTCCTCAATGTTCTCCTTCAATTTTTCCATCACGCTCTCCTTACTTGTTAGAACATTAGCATTCCTATATTTAACGAGCCTACCGTGCTGCACATCAATTACAAAGATGCATTTCCTTCATATATTTAAATAAACAGAAATGTGCTGGGTAAAGTAATTATTCATATGTAGACTACAAAATAACTTTGACAAAGTTCTGTTTACTAAAAGTGGTCATTTAAAGTTGTTTCTATTTCTGTGTGTGCTTGATGATGTGCAAAAAATATGTGATGATTTGAGTATTTTCACATGTGGATAACATCATCTGACCTCTTGGCATCACTTCTCATGGCTAATTAAATAATATTAATTAATCTCATTAATCCTGTCTCTCTATGAATGATTGCTGTCATTTCACACTGGCTTTGTGCAGATATTGTTTCTAGTTGGCATATTTTGTGCTGTGCTGTGGGTGTGTACATTGTAGTATATAAGAGGATGTTACAAGAGTCAGAGAGATTTATTTGTCATTCACATCTCATGTGGTACATGTGGTGGAACGAGTTTATGTACACAATAAAATGTAAAATAAAAACAGTAATAAGATCCAAGACAGGGGTCACCAACCTTTTTGAAACTGAGAGCTACTTCGTGGGTACGGAGTCATACAAAGGGCACCAGTTTGATAACTTGTTCGGAAATAACAAAGCGTAAATTGAAAAAATATATATATAATAAACATACGGATGATGAGCAAAATGTCTTGTTTGTTACAAATGAAGTCCAGTTGTTCTGTATTGAACGCCTTTTTTGATTTTCTCATGTCCTGGACGACTGAGAATCTACACCAGCATTTTAAGATAGACAATTTAAAATATATATAAATACAAAAAAATAATAACAACTGAATAAAATAAAAATTTAAATGCAGCTTAGTAGTGAGTTGTGCTATTTTTATAACAGGTCCGGGGGCTAAATGGTCCTTGGAAGCACCTTAAATGGTCCTTGGGGGCACCCGGGTGCCCGCGGGCACCATGTTGGTGACCCCTGATCTAAGATATAATAATAATGCATTTTATTTGGTAGCGCCTTTCAAAACACCCAAGGACACTTCACAGCATTAAAAACACAATATAAACAATATAAAATAACTATATAAAAAATTTAAATAAAAAAAATTTAAGTGAGAAGGCTAACTTGAACAGATGAGTTTTGAGTTTTGATTTGAAGGTCAAAAGGCAGTCAGTGTTACGGATGTCTGGGGGAAGAGCGTTCCAGAGTTGGGGAGCAGAGTGAGAAAAGTCTCAGTGTCCCATGGTGCTGAGGCGGACAAGAGGCACGTTGAGGTGGATGGAAGAGGAAGAACGAAGGGAGCGTGAATGAGTGGTAATGTGCAGGAGATCAGACAGGTAAGGAGGGGCGAGGCTGTGAATAGCCTTGAAAGTGTACAAAAGGATTTTAAATTGAATTCTGAATGTGACTGGAAGCCAGTGAAGTTGCTGTAAAACTGGGGTGATGTAGTGGAATTAGGGGTTTTTGGTAATGATGGAGGCAGCGGAATTTTGAACCATTTGAAGCTTACGGGTTAATTTTTGAGGCAGACCAAAGAGGAGAGAGTTACAGTAATCGATTCGAGAAATGACAAGACTGTGGACCAGGATGGAAGCAGAGTGCAGAGAGAGGGATGGACGGAGACGGTTGATGTTTTGATATAAACTAAGAAAAACATCAGCTAAATAATAAACTAAGCACGAATAGCATAAAAACATTACGTCGAACAGTAGCACGAACATAAGTCTGTGTGAGCAATTGAGCACGCATGAACACAGCAACATGAAACAGTTACATTGTATGATTTTTCACTGTGACTATCCTGATTAGAGACTCATGAATCTAACAGCCTCAGGGTAGAAGCTGTTCCTCAGTCTAGTGGTTCTACACATAATGCTCCTTAACTTTCTGCCTGAGGTGAGCAGGGCAAAAAGTGTGTGTGCTGGGTGAGTGGGGTCCTTCATGATGCAGGTGGCCCTCTTTCTACATCTAGAGGTGTAAATGTATGTGATGTGGGGAGGCTGACTGCAACAGACATCTGTGCAGCCTTCACCACTCTCTGCAAAGCTTTTCTTTCTGCAGCTGTGCAGCCTCCATGCCACACGTTTATGCTGGAGTACAGGATGCTCTCCATTGCACACCTGTAGAAGGAGGTGAGGACTGAGGTTCCCAGACCAGCTTGTCTCAGCCGTCTGAGGAAGTAAAGTCTCTGATGAGCTTTCTTGATCAGGCTGGTGGTGTTGCCCCAGCTGAGGTTATCATTCAGGTGCACACCCAAGTACTTGTAGCTGGAAACCACTTCCACCACAGATCCTCTTATGTTCAGGGGGGGTGTAGGTGTCTCTGTTCCTTCTGAAGTCCACAATCATCTCCTTTGTCTTCTTCACATTGATGTGAAGGTTATTCTCTTCAAATAGTCTAGGTGTTCCACCTCCTGCCTGTAGCTTGACTCATTTTTTGTTTGTGATGCATCCCACCACCGCTGTATCATCTGCAAACTTTACAATATGACAGCCTGGATGGGTAGCTGCCCAATCATGTGTGAGCAGAGTGAACAGGAGTGGGCTCAGCACACAGCCCTGAGGGGAGCCAGTTCTGAGGGTTATGGTGGAGAAAGAGAAATTGCGGATCCTCACTGACTGCGGTCTGTTTGTTAAGAACCCAGTTGCAAATCGATGGGCTTAGTCTTAGTGTGAGTAGTTTGTCCATCAGGGTTTGGGGGATCATGTTATTGAAGGCCGATGTGAAATCCACAAAGAGCATTTCCGCTCCACATGGGTGAGAGCAGTGTGGACCACAGAGGAGATGGTGTCCTCTGTTGATCGGTTCTTGCAGTATACGTACTGATGAGGGTCCTCGTTGATGTTGATGGTTCAATTCAATTCCATTCAATTCAAAAATACTTTTTTTAATCCCAGAGGGAAATTAAATATTGTTGTAACTCATCATCCTGGTTTCATTAAAGAGTTGTTATAGATGCTGATGACTGTTGGCAGGAAGGATCTCTTGTAGCAGTTTGTCCTACAACAGATCTGAAGAAGCCTCTGACTGAAAACACTCTGTTGTTGTATGACAATCTTATGAAGAGGATGCTGAGGGTTGTCTATAATGTTCTTCAATTTATGAAGAATCCTTGTTTGTACAATCATCTCCAAATGTCCTAGAGAAGTCCCCAGAACTGAGCCAGCCTTCTTTATGAGCTTTTTGATCTTTTTGAAGTCACTTGCTCTGGTGCTACTCCCCTAGCAGATGATGGCAGAAGAGACAACACTCTCTACAACAGACTTATAGAAGACATGCAGCATATTGCTGCAAACAAGGACTTCAGCTTCCTCAAGAAGTACAGTCTGCTCTGTCCCTTCTTGTAAATGGCTTCACTGTTGCATCTCCAGTCCAGTTTGTTGTCCAGGTGAACCCCAAGGTATTTATACTTCTCCACCACCTCCACTTCTTCTCCCATGATGGAAATAGGGTTGGATCTGTTCCTGTTTCTCCTGAAATCTACAATCATCTCCTTTGTTTTGTTCACATTCAAGATGAGATGATTGTTTCCACACTGTGCCACAAAGTGGTCCACCAGTTCCATGTGTTCGGCTTCTTGTCCATCTCTGATACACCTGACCACTGCAGAGTCATCTGAATATTTCTGCAGATGACAGGAGTCTGTTTTGTACTGGAAATCTGAGGTGTACATAATGAAAAGGAATGGTGAGAGTGCAGTACCCTGCGGTGCTCCCGAGCTGCTGACCACCTGGTTAGACACACAACCTTTCAGTCTCACAAACTATGGTCTGTTTGTCAGGTAGCCTTTGATCCAGGTGATTGTTGAGGCCCCCACCTGAGTCTTCTGGGTTTTCTGACAAAGCAAATCAGGTTGGATTGTGTTAAATGCACTGGAGAAATCAAAGAACATGACTCTCTCAGTGCTGTCTGTCTTTTCTAGATGACAGTGAGTTTGCTGAAGCGGGTGTATGATGACATCTTCAACTCCAAGTCCACGACGGTAAGCAAACTGCAGTGGGTCCTGAAGGATCAGTTTGGGTGTTCAAATGAGCCAGGCGTCTCTTGAGGAAAATAGAATTTATTGAAAAGATACAGGTTACAGATTAAGCAGACATTATGGCATTTATTTCTAGATCTGTGTGCACACGGACCAGAGATTCAGGAAGAGCAGACCTGTCGCGTCAAAGTCGTCTCCAGAATGCCACATCACCCTGCTGCCTTGGTATGTGATATCATAAAATGTTTTGGGCTTCTCCTGTTGTCTCATTGGCCAGCCTCCTGATAAGGATGGTTGCCTGAGCAACTGAGATTTATAGCAGGCCCAAGGTCTCTGCTGGTGACCTGCTTTAGATTTGTGTGTGTGTGCCTCTTTGTTTGAGTTTAAAAAGAGTTTAGATTCAAACAAGTCTAATTTGCTCTGTTTACATTTATATTTATCCTGTGAACATTCTGTGTCATGCACTAAGTGCATTTCTGATGTGTGTGCTATAATATAAATGTACCGGTTCTTAGATCTGCCAATTTATGTGCCTGCGTGCCCTTCCCCCGGAATGTGTTTAGATGCAGAGTTGTTTGGCCTCAAAGAGTTGTTTCGTGACTCCAGGTCTGCTTCCAGCCCATCTGACTGCTCCGGTCAGATTAATACGTGCACACCTAAACATGATTGTGTAAAACCTTTGTGATTACCTGAAACACAGTTGTGAATGAGAACACTTGTAGTATAGGTTTAACCATAATAACGTATATAACTGTGTAATATCCTTCACATCCCTCTCTTGACCTATCAAAATAGGTCAAAACCACCTGCACAACTCCCGTAGGATCCCCTGAAGAGGAACCCCATACCAACATCACAACAAACAAAATCACCAAAACTAAAAATCAACTAAATCTAACTCAACCTCCATCTGACTCCAAAACTAATCACTAACTAAACACCAAAGTAATAATCACACTCCAAACTATAACAATCTATCAAATCAAACCAGAAAAGGATAAATGCAGTCACCACCTTAACTCCATCTCCAAATACCCCCCGCCACTATAGGTATCTGTTCTCTGCCAAATACAGGTGAGTTTGTGCAGCAGGCGATGGCCTGCGCCCCGCCTGCACCAGGGGAAACGCTGTCCCAAAATCATCCACCTCCCTGGAAGCAAGCATCTTCGAGATCCTCGCCCGTGCACAAGGTGTCACACACCCCATAAATAGGCAGAACAGAACAAGAATCGCCAGCGGCAAGGCCAAGAGCTTGACCATCACCTGAGGCCATGACCCCCTCGTGAACCAAGACAGTGCATGCCACAGCCCTGTATGCGCCTCCTCCGTCCGATGCTTCTGAAGCTCTCTCAGATGGCGCAGAGCCGCTGCCACCCTGACCTGTGGATCTGAAACAGACACATCAGGTATATAGGTACAGCAGGTGTTCTTATCAATCATCTCACACACTCCATTTCCAGACGCCGTGAACAAATCCAACAGTAATTTATGATGTAAAGACACAACACGCAGGGGCCACAGCTCTGCAGAGGTGGTCCCTAACGTCTGTACCGACTCATAAATGAACATCCCAAAGTGGTAATCTAAAGCTTCCACGCGCAACAGGTGATCTCCGACTTTTGATCCCGGGAAGAAGCCACGCTTCCATTCCACTGTGACCTCTGAACCCCAAGAAGACTCGAGCTGACTGACGTCAGAAGTCTTTGACCGTCCCACATAATGAGAACGTTACTCAAAGACACCAGGTACGACTCGTCTGTAACCGCAACAGGTGCACAGCACCCAGTCCAGTTTGTTGGCAAGGTCAGAAGCACCTGATGTCCACACAGCCAGGCCAGAGCCTCGACCGGATATGTGCCATTACTGCCAGGCACACCCATGAATTCCCTACCTGGGTGGTATACCGCTCGGCACCTCTCCTCAGGGAGTGACCCCACTACCACCTGATATGAGTCCTGATGATGGACGCGGTGCACACAGACAGGAAACTGTCCATTGGATGGCCAATCAACAAATTGAGCTAACACCATTGGCTGTGATAATGTACTCAATTTGCACCACTTAGGCTGACATTGCAGGTGCTCCCTGAAGAATCCTCTGGAGCTAATCTGTAGAACACAGAAGGACAACATGCGCTCTAAAGGCTTCACACGCAAGGGCAGGTGGGATGCTGTGACAGGAAGCTTTGTGCATACATAACATTCAGAACTATGGCGCCCCCTGGCCAAAAACTGAGCATACCTGTACCAAGAGTTCCTCTGAAAAATTTCAGACAAATTCAACGACAGATGATCAGCATCCTGTACCTGGGTCCACGCCCCCTGCATGAGGACATCTCTCTTGTCCCTCTGATGAGGTACGGGATGACAGCTCGGACGACCTGGTATCACACAGAAATACTCCAACAACAGAATGATGGAAACGATAATCAATGACCCCACACCTCCTGTCACAATTAGCCTCTTCTGCCCCTCAGCCATGCTTGACCTAGCTCGAAATCCTCTACAGTGTCAAACTTTGAATCCTGAAATGCGATGAAACACAACAGAAACACAAATTAACCCCTTCTCCCTTAAATCTGCAGAACCTGAAAAGGCAAACACATATGATAAAATCAGTGTTGAAAGTCCAAACACCAAACACATGCACAGTTAACAAAATCTTCTTTTTCTCCTTCTTTTTTTTTTATTACACAGGAATCACTGGATCCCCACCTGTAAGGGAATATAGTCTTATAATGTACAGATCACTCTCCCACAGAATTTTAAACCAGAAATAAGGAATAGGTCAAAAACCCTTAATACTTTTTGTTTTTAACACTGAAAAATGTACCTCCAAACCCTTGAAAATTAGACCTGGCTATAAATGAAAGTATGTGTTGTTTTGTTGACCTCTAATTTTAGGAAAGAAGTAAGATTAATTGATAAAAATTAAAAGTTAAATTTTAGCAGTGAATAGTTGACAACTAAATCAACTCTAAGATAAGAAATAGTAACACTAATTTAACACTAAAGGTGAAATCTAACATCTAATCTTAAATGTGTGATCTTTAAAATGTGAGATTTAAAATTTAAAGCATACAATATTAGTGAATGACCTAAACACTTGATGATTTTAAAATGCAAAAATAGAAACACCTGTAAAATTTAAAACACTGTTTCAGTCTTTCTGATTTAATATAACACCCTGCTTTCTGTTCTCCTCAGATCTTTGTTGAAAGCAGCACTCTTCAGAGGCCACGAGGGCGTTGATCCGCCACCACCCTTTTTCTTGGGCTACAGATTGCTGAAGATTAAGCCAGTTGGGCTGCGTTCAATACCCCGTTCCCCTGGCGAGCAAAAACTGCCCATTACCCAAGAGAATGGCTGGCTCCCTCTTTTCTGCTCCTTTTGCTGTGCCCTACCTTTTTAAGCTGCAATCATGCAACTGGCTCTTCCCTCTCAAGGCAATAAGGCAGCAGGCCGGGGACCAGGGGGAACTTATTTCCCTATCGTTCTGGTCCGCTCTTAAAAGCAAGAACAAAGATGCTTATCAGGATGACTTCCCACAGCGAGAACATAGGTGTTTTCAGGATGCTTCCCCACTCAAACCAGAACACCTCACGAACAGATGCCTTCCACGGAAGAGGAAGTGAAACGATGCAGCAACAGAAGCCCACACCTTCCTCGAACCCGTCCTCAAGGATGAAGATGCAGGACAGCCCACCGCTCGTGTGGACCGCTCACTCCAGTTGCCAAGCCGGAGCTCTCAGCTGTGCAGCTCCTTCAGAGCTGCCTCAACCTGATGTGATACCCTTTGAGACCCCTTTTCCGGACCCCTCTGGCTGTGCCTCTCCCTCTCTGGCGTAGAGCTTGTGATGTGCGCTTCAACAGCTCAGATTTGCGCGCCCACTTTGGCTCCGGTCACTCTCTTCTAGAGACCCTGAGAAGCACCCAAGGTGTCAGTGGGCCTTCCGGCCTCATTCAGGCCTTGCAATCTCAGTTGCGACGGATCCACACATCTGTAGATGGAAGCTGGACAAACAACTATTAGTCTCACAAAGTACATTACATGCGACCTTTTAACAACCCTTAACCCCTATTTACAGACGCCCCTAGCCCTAATGGCCATTTGATAAAGCCCCAAGTTAATTAATTTTAGTCTGTGCACAGATTTTAGCCAATTTTGTTTCAAAAGTGTACTAACATGTTTGAGGCCTAAATTATTTCCAACATTCACTAGATCAACTTTCTTGAAATGTGTACCATTATCTGATCTGATTTTTACATGAAAACCATGACATGGAATGTAGCAATTGATTAAAACGTTTTAGGACCGGTTTGTTGTCTTCTCTTTTTTTTTTTAATGCCTCTGTTCAACCAGCGAGTGCGGCAACGCCAACCAGTAAATTTCTGAAATCTTCTACCGGTTCGAGCATGTCTGTGCAACCAATTATTATCTCATGACCTGGTGTCATCACGGTTGGAAATTTTCCTTGTTCACGTGACCTCCTCGTCTGTTGAGCCTCACGCAATGAACGCATGGCGCATTCGTGCACAAATGTTCTGATCAAAGAATCTAAATGTGTGTGTGCCACAAGGTGAAGACATTTCTCTTCATCTGGTATGCACCCACATGTGCGAGTCCTGCTTCTCCTCAAAATCTTCTTCTCTTCCATCTTCTGGATGAATTCACAATCTATCCTGCCCCACTTCAGCTCCATTGTCCCGTTCTCAGTGTCTCTCTTCAGGAGCCGCCACTGTCTTCTGGTGTTACGACCACATTTTAGTTCCACTAGATGTATCCATGTGCGCCTCCTGTATTTTTCATCCTGCAACTTTGTTCTCGCCTTGTCATCAACTTGTGCTCTCCTCATCTCTGAAAGCTTGTTCCTACTTAATTTATCCTATCTGCACTGATTAACGATCCAATTTATGCGGCTTAGCTATAATCCTGAATTTCAACTCATCCGTTGTACCCCACCAAACTCCCAGAAATGCATTACCTCGAGGAGAACTGCCATTATTTATCTCACTTTTAAAGCCTAATACGAATAATTGTGGTGACACCAATTTTCCTGTGAAAATATTCAGAAATCTCATTTTGCTTTAGGCCTCAGGATGAGAGCCTTATTATTTTGTTTCAGAGCCTTCTGGAACAGGGAGAAGTAGGCAAACAGAGCTCACAAATCAGTATTAACCTAATAATTATGTTACCTACGGGGGCATGTCCTATGTGTTATCATTAAACAATGCACTTTACGTTTGGATCCTGAGACTGAGGCCCAAGTGCGACTCAACTGATTCAAATGGTAGGCCGACGCCTTCATGGATTGCTGGAATGGGTGACTCCAGACAGTTGTCTCACATGCTCTCATTCCGATCATGTGAACTCGTTCATTGTTTAGCTTATGTCAGCTTCAGTGACCCGCCACCTAGTTCTGGTTGCTGTGTCTCCGGCAGGGTGCCCCAAGCCCTGACTTCACTTGATTTCACGTTGTGTTTGCTGACGGTGACATCTGTTTGTGTCTTGTACAGTTATTTGGTCAAAGTCTCTGCCTTGGAACTGTGGCTGAGGAAGTTCATGGACATTCTGTTGTTTGAATGACAGTTCTTTGCTTTTCTCCCTTTAACTGTCTTTGTCTTCCAACATGGCTGTCAGCTGTCTCTTACGGAGTCACAATGAACCGTGTAGACGTCAACTTTATGCATTCAAATTAAATTGAACCACAACCGCTACCCCGATCTCCTGACACCAAACGCAGGCGTTATATATGAGTGACTCCTAGCTCATGGAAAATTACAATTATGTGTTCTGTAAGAAAGAGGTCTGTCTGTCTCATGCTCCCCTTCCACGCACTGTGTGCTGTCAGGCTGTAGAATGAAAAATAAAATAGTCTATTTAATAACGCCAATATATCACTAGACCAAAATTCAAAAGTAATATCTTTCGGCATTTGTCTCCCAGAAAACACCTCTCGTTGGATCTGGTCTGTACAACGGTTAAAAAAAAAAATCCTACATCTAATTTAAAGTCAATTTAACCTAAACCCAAAATAGTCCCACATCTTTCTTAGCAACGTCGTCTAATTGATGAATTGGCAATCTCTTAAAATTTCCAAACTAAGCTTTTTTCTCTGTGGCTGATTTCTAGATAAATGTTTTATCTCACCTCACCTTCCTGACCGTCCCCCTGACACTGACACCTCCCCTCTGTGGCCCCCTCTCGTTTTCGGGCCTGATCCTACATTCTCCGTCTCCTGCCTCCTGTCTCTACATCCTGAATCCTGTCTTCGTCCCAACTTCCTTGTGCTCCTCTCTGTCTCAACTTCCTGTTTGCTCTCTTCTGCATCAACTTCCTCTTCACTTTCTCGTTCATCTCCCTCTTAGCCCCAGCTCCAACCACCTCATTCACAATATGAATATCTTCCATATTATTCCACATTCCTGGCCGTTTCTCTGTCACCTCCAGCTCCTTTCTGTCACTTCCCCATGCCTTTCCTCTTAACATTCTTCCATGTCCTGTCTGCACTTACTGTTTCCTTTCTTCTCAACTTTCTGTACACTGTCTTCCGACACAACATCCTCTCACCCTCTACTCACTTCCTCAAGTCCATCTCCGTCCCTACAACTTGTTTCGACCTCCTGCAGGTGGCGACATCTGACTGCTCTTTTCCCTCCCCCTATTGCTCTAAAATTTTTTCCTTTAAATTGAACTGTTCTCTGTTTCCTAATTCCTGTACACTTTCCGTAATTAAAAACAATTCTTCATGAATTTCAATTTGTTTTAGCTGTTCATCATATTTCTTAATTAACTGTTGATAGTCCGCAAATGTTATACAATGAGCCAGTTCTGTTCCAATGTCATCGAGCTGTTGTTTGTGTTGTTTAAATCTGATCAGGACTAAATTAGCTAAATTTTCTGATGATCCCTCTGCTTCCTCAACAATTTTTGATGCTAGTCTCTTCAAATTGTTACACCTCTCTGTGTTCACGGTTTGAAAAAATCTGATGTCCGCTCGGATTCTAAGAAATAGTTCACGAATGTTTCCTTGTTCCTACATTTGTTTACCTTACATGTGGGCCATAATTGCCTTCACGCAACCTCATTCACCCAACATGTTTATTCCCCAGCCGTTCTCACATGCACTGAGTTCTATTGTAAAAACACAGTAAAAAATCTGAAAAAAATCTGAGGTTGAAAACCTCTGTGTTCAGGCTTATTTCTATGTTAAACAACAGCTCCCTCTGGCGGGCAAAATTATGGCAGCACCACACACCACTCACATGAAGACTACATTACACACACACATCTGAGTCCACACCAACATTTAACAAACAATTACAAACTCCTAATTTGAATCTAAATGTGATCTCTTTGCCCTAAAATGATGATTTACATTAAAACACTTAAAGAAATGCAACGCAAAGTATTTTAAAACGAATTAAACACAAGACCCAATCATGCACCCTCTCTTGGGGTGCTTTTTCTCTTTTATTTTTTCAGACCTCTGCGGTCACATCCCCCAGCGTGTTTCCAACTACGTTAGTTTGCAACTCTACCGTAGGGCACTCTGGGAGATGTAGTTTTCACCTCACGTGTGACTTCCGTTGAACCCTTGACGCCGAGCATCGGATACGTAGCGACCTCCAAAACACGCTGCAGCGGTCCAACTACTCACGAACGTCTGCATCAGACCCACACCGGAGCCTTAAACGAACGCACGTGAAACAAGATGGAAGGTCTAACCAGCTACTCAAAGGATCGAACGCACCGGAAACGTTTTTCTAAACAAGACAGTGAAACAAGTCTTTGTGACTTCCGCTACCCACGTGGCGAACGGATCCGTCCCACGTGAAACAAGCGGTCACAAACGGCTGAACAGAAAACGCTTACCCCCCAAAAGTAAGTAATCAGAACCTCAACGTTCGATCGCCTCATGATTAATTTAATCAGACGTGCACGCGCCTCCCACACGCGCTCCTCGGCTGTACTCGGGCGGGGAGGGGGCCGTGGCCCATTGGTCCCGACCGAACCGAACCGGCACTCGTCTGCTTAAACTGAAACCAGCGTCAGTGAACAACTTCTTACAAACCAAATTGTTTATTTTATCTTAACAAGAGTCCTTTATCGCAAGAGACTCTCGTGTACCTACAGTGCAGTAAATTTGGATATTAGGCCAAATTGTTGTGTTGAATAATTCACGGTTCAACTCAACTTTCTTTTGTTTTGGGCCCATTGCACTCAGTCCACGAAGTTCTGCTCGCCTACCTCAGTAGCAACCTGGGTCATCACGTCGGCTGGTCACCAGAACTGAAGGAATCAGTTTGGGTGTTCAAATTAGCCAGGCGTCTCTTGAGGAAAATATAATTTATTGAAAAGATACAGGTTACAGATTAAGCAGACATTATGGCATTTATTTCTAGATCTGTGTGCACACGGACCAGAGATTCAGGAAGAGCAGGCCTGTCGCGTCAAAGTCGTCTCCAGAATGCCACATCACCCTGCTGCCTTGGTATGTGATATCATAAAATGTTTTGGGGTTCTCCTGTTGTCTCATTGGCCAGCCTCCTGATAAGGATGGTTGCCTGAGCAACTGAGATTTATAGAAGGCCCAAGGTCTCTGCTGGTGACCTGCTTTAGATTTGTGTGTGTGTGCCTCTTTGTTTGAGTTTAAGAAGAGTTTAGATTCAAACGAGTCTAATTTGCTCTGTTTACATTTATATTTATCCTGTGAACATTCTGTGTCATGTACTAAGTGCATTTCTGATGTGTGTGCTATAATATAAATGTACCTGTTCTTAGATCTGCCAAGTTATGTGCCTGCGTGCCCTTCCCCCCAGAATGTGTTTAGATGCAGAGTTGTTTGGCCTCAAAGAGTTGTTTCGTGACTCCAGGTCTGCTTCCAGCCCATCTGACTGCTCCGGTCAGATTAATACGTGCACACCTAAACATGATTGTGTAAAACCTTTGTGATTACCTGAAACACAGTTGTGAATGAGAACACTTGTAGTATAGGTTTAATCATAATAACGTATATAACTGTGTAATATCCTTCAGTCCTGATATGTGCTTGTTTGTTTAGTCAGGTGGACCAACAGAAGTATGTCTAGGACCTTCATGATGTGGGATGTCAAGGCAGCAGGTCTTTAGTCATTGAGGACTGATGAATTAGGTTTATTTGGCACTGGAACAAGGCAGGTTTTTTTTTCCAAAACACTGGAACCTTCACCTGGGTCAGGCTAAGGTTGAAAAGGTGCTACAGAACCCCACAGAGCTGATCTGCACAGACCTTCAGGACTCTGGGACTGACACCATCTGGACCTGCAATGTTTTTTCGTCTGTTGTCTGTTGTCATCCCTTATGTGGCTGGACTATCAGATAATTTCAGAAGGATTTTCAACAAACACAACATCCCAGTACATTTAAAACCCAGCAGGACTCTCAGACAGAGACTGGTGCATCCTAAGGACAAAACACCTACACACAAACAGAGTGGTGTAGTTTATGCAGTCCAGTGCAGCGAGGACTGTCCAGGGGCCTCATGTATCAATCGTGCGTGCGCACAAAAACCTTGCTTACGTCACTATCCACGCAAAACCCTGTATGTATCAAAACTGAACTGAACGTGAATATGTGCGCATCCAGGTACATTTCCACGCCAGCTCCAGAGCAGGCGTACGCACGTTTCTGTGGTTCTTGTTCCTTTGGCGACACTTACAGGTGATTCAGAGAAACTGAAGCCCCACAGTCTGTGGTTGACTTTAAGAGCGGCTTGAAGACCTTTCTTTTCAACCGAGCTTACACTACCTCCTCATGATTCTACTTTTGATCATAGCTGATACTGTTGTTGATTTTAATTGTTTTATTATTTGTTTTATTGACATTTAATTCTGTTGCACCTTGTAGCACTTTGAGATTTCCATTAATGAAAAGTGCGTTATAAATTGAATTCATTATTATTATTATTATTATTAACTGTTCATGATGTGAAAATGATTAATATTCCCACCAAACACACGATTAACAAGTATTACATCCACATGACGCAGTAAATAAAGGACGCGCAAAGTTGTGCCAAAAATAAATTTAACAGGAACGGATTCATTCAGCCTTACTGGAGGATATAATAAAGAGTGTAACACGCAGAGCATTTATTTATAAACAGATATGATTTTCTGATCTAGGATATGGCTTATCAGCCGTTCTCAGAAACAATCATTTTTCAGTTTGGCACTGCTGCGCTCTGGAGCAACACAGGAGCCATGCATCATGCGTGCACATGCAGAAGCAGCAGCGATCAAACTGTTCCACAGGAGCTTTGCTGAGGGAGCTGGCAGGTCGATCTGGACTGTGCCAGTCCAGTCCACACAAAGCCGATTCATGTCCAATGGAATGTCTCATCTATATGATTCCAAAGGCTGAGTGGTCGCGCTTTAGAACGCGCGCGCACCCTCACCGGTGCGGCAGCTGGAGGTGATTCATAATCTGCGTTTATTGTAGATTTCTCCAAAATGACACGTGAAAGTACACCATATATAACTTGTAGGAGAGTAATAGCTTCACAGACAAACAGATTGCGCACAAGGCTGTGGCGCGCGCAGCGTTTGGAGACTCCAACATCACGTCATGTCATGAAAACTCTCCACTGAGACGCACAGACCCGTTTCTTCATATCATCTATTAAATAAACAAAGATCTACCAAACATCTAAGTTCCTCTGTGTTTACAGTAATTATGGTAATAAACTCGTGCGCAAAGTTAATATTTTCACTCAGAATGAATGGATGAGCCGTTGCGCACCAAAGCAGGGTGCGCGCACACACTAATACCGACACACAATCACTCGTTCTTTGCGTGATGAACACATTTTATTACTATTCTTACTTAGGATTATTTTCCTCACTCATATTATATTAAATTCATTATTTTCCTGAATCTAGAAATGATTTCTGATCGCGCAGGGATCAAACAAACATGTCCTTCACACATGCAGGAAGTAATTTGCATCTGTTTAACATATGTAAATGAAGGCGTGTCAGGGGAGGTGTCTCACGTGCGCTCAGTTCCACGTTAATTGTGATGTACAAAAGGAATGTGCGTGGATTCCGGTGTACGCACAGTTTGATACATCTGGATTTTTTTGTGCGTACACACTTTTCTGGATTTGACCGTACGTCACTTTTCAGTAGGAAATCCACGCAAGTCTTTGTACATGAGGCCCCAGATCTCTACATTGGAGAAACTAAACAGCCTCTTCACAGACGAATGTCCCAACACAGGAGAGCCACCTCTTCTGGACAAAACTCAGCTGTTCACCTCCACCTCACGGACAAGGGTCACTCATTTGAAGACCAGAATGTGCACATTTTGGACAGAGAGCACAGATGGTTTGAGAGGGGGGTGAAAGAAGCTGTTTATGTTAAAAGGGAAAAGCCTTCTCTTAACCGAGGGGGGGGGGCTCAGGTTTCAACTTTCAAAGACATATAATGCAGCTTTAAATCTGATTCCAAGACAGTTCACACCTGTTGAGAACAGAGTAGCTGCTTCTGTGGATTAGAGGAACAAAGACCTTAACAAACCCCCTACTGTTAAGCTGTGATGTGTTGTTGCGTCAATTTACATAGAATGGATATGTTATCTCCGGTATGTATGGGCATTATTTCAGCTTCCAAATTACATGTTGGTGCGTGGCATGTCAGGCTGTATAAAACTTCTGTCTCACAGCTGCTCTTTTGAATTGAAAAAGCCCTTCAGATGAAGGGTGAAACTTTTCTGCAACAAATAAAGTCCAGTTGTTTTTTGTATTGAGCGCATGTTTCTGATTTTATCATGTCCTGGACGACTGAGAATCTTCACCAGCAAACTTCAGTTGATAAAATAATGTACTTGATGGATGACGGTAATGTTTTCTAGTGATAATTCTTACAGCTCTTTTCTGTAATACAAAAATAGGCTTTGTGATTGTTTTACACGCATTCCCCCAAACATCAATACAATAGATTAAGTGTGGAACAATGATTGTGTTATACAACAAATACAGAGCTTTATCATTCAATAGGTCTCTGACTTTGTACAGTACTGCAATCGATTTAGCTATTTTTATTCTTACAGAATTTATGTGTTGTTTCCACGTCAGTTTGTCATCAATGATAACACCCAAAAACTTCACCTCACTCACTCACTCTACAAATCTCTTTCCTGCGGGGTCCCATAGGGCTCTATTCTTGGTCCACTTCTCTTCACGCTCTATATGCTCCCACTGGGGACCATCCTAAGAAAACATGGAATTTTGTTCCATTGTTACGCAGATGATTGCCAGATCTACCTGCCACTGAAACCAGCAAATACAGGCTCCCTCCACTCTCTCCTAAAATGTCTGGATGACATTAAGACTTGGATGGCTTCAAACTTCCTAAGTTTTAATGACCAGAAGGCTGAAGTCATCATCTTCAGCCCTAGCTCAGCTGCCACCTCTGATCACATAAACTTGGACTCCCTCCAGCCCTATCTCAAACACTCTGTAAAAAATCTTGGGATAGTTTTTGACTCGGACCTTAAGTTCAATAAACAAATCAGCTCTGTTCTCCAGAAGAGCTTCTTCCAACTGCGGCAGGTAGCTAAGCTCAAGCCGGTGCTGTCCAGACCTGAGCTCGAGACACTAATCTATGCATTCATCACAACCCGCCTAGATTATTGTAATGCACTGTATGCTGGGATCAGTAAGGCCTCCTTCTCACGCCTCCAGCTCGTGCAAAATGCAGCAGCTCGGCTTTTAACCGGTACACGTAGGTTTGAGCACATTACACCTGTTCTCTCCTCCCTGCACTGGCTCCCCTTGCGAACTAGAGTCGACTTTAAAATTCTGTTGTTGACCTACAAATGCCTAAATGGCCTCGCTCCCCTCTACCTCTCCGAGCTACTGGAACATATGTTCCATCGCGGGCCCTGAGATCATCTGATCAGATGCTCTTAGCAGTTCCAAAAACACGACTGAAGCTCCGAGGAGATCGGGCGTTTTCAGTCATCGGCCCCAAACTCTGGAACAACCTGCCCCTCAACATTAGACAGGCCTCCTCCCTTCACATGTTCAAATCCCTGCTAAATACCCATCTTTTCTCTCTGGTGTTTCATACTGTGTGAGTCAGAGTCAGAGTCAGAGTCAGAGAGAATTTATTGTCATTTGCACCGCATGTAGTACATGTGTTGAAAACGAGATTATGTACACAGGGTCCCAGTTACATCCAACAACAAATGCAAGAGAAAAACAATAATAACATCTAGGATTAACTAAGAGAGACATCACATCAGCTAGTAATACACTAAGCCCTAATGTAGTAGAAAAACATCATTATAAACAGCAGCACGAACATGAGCAGATGGTCACAGATGAACGCAGCAACAAGAAACAGATCAGTATCAGTATGATGTGACATTTTGCAGTGTTTATTCTTATTATTTATTTATTCATGAGTCTGACAGCCTCAGGGTAGAAGCTGTTCCTCAGTCTAGTGGTTCTACATTTGATGCTCCTCAACCTCCGTCCCGAGGGGAGTGGTGCAAAGAGTGAGTGTGCTGGGTGAGTGAGGTCTTTCATGATGCAGGTGGCTCTTTTTCTGCATCTGGAGGTGTAAATGTCTGTGATGGTGGGGAGACTGACTCCCACAGACTTCTGTGCAGCCTTCACCACTCTCTGTAGAGCTTTTCTCTCTGCAACTGTGCAGCCTCCATGCCACACGTTGATGCTGGAGCACAGGACGCTCTCCACTGCACACCTGTAGAACGAGGTGAGGACTGGGCTTCTCAGACCGGCTCGTCTCAGCCGTCTGAGGAAGTAGAGTCTCTGATGACCTTTCTTGATCAGGCTGGTGGTGTTATTGCTCCAGCTGAGGTTATCATTCATGTGTACACCCAGGTATTTGTAGCTGGAGACCACCTCCACCGCAGATCCACCTATATACAGTGGGGTGTGGGTGTGTTTGTTCCTTCTGAAGTCCACAATCATCTCCTTCGTCTTCTTCACATTCATGTGAAGGTTGTTCTCTTTGCACCAGCTCTCCAGATGTTCCACCTCCTGTCTGTAGCTGGATTCATCATTATCTGTGATGCATCCCACCACAGCTGTATCATCTGCAAACTTAACAATATGACAGCCTGGATGTGTGGCTGTACAATCATATGTGAGCAGAGTGAACAGAAGAGGGCTCAGCACACATCCCTGAGGAGAGCCAGTGCTGAGGGTGATGGTGGAGGAGGAGAAGTTGTGGATCTTCACGGACTGTGGTCTGTCTGTTAAGAAGTCTAAGACCCAGTTACAAATAGAGGGGCTTAGTCCAAGTGTGGATAGTTTGTCTATCAGAGTTTGGGGGATCATGGTGTTGAAGGCAGATGTGAAGTCCACAAAGAGCAGACGCACGTATGAGTCCTTCTGATCCAGGTGGGTGAGAGCAGTGTGGACCACGGAGGAGATGGCGTCCTCTGTTGATCGGTTCTCACGATATGCATATTGATGAGGGTCCTCGTTGATGTTGACGGCTGTCTTGATGTGGGACATGACCAGTTTCTCAAAACATTTAGCGACTATCGGGGTGAGAGCCACCGGTCTGTAGTCATTCAGACCAGTCACTGTGGAGCTTTTTGGGACTGGGATGATGGTGGCGGTCTTCAGGCAGGTGGGAACTGACTCCAGTGCAAGTGAGGTGGTGAAGATGTCAGCCAGCACCTCACAGAGCTGGTCCGCACATTCCTTCAGAACTTTCCCTGGGATGTTGTCTGGACCCGTAGCTTTATGAGGGTTGATCCTTCTGAGACTGCCTCTCACTTCTGCTGCGGTCACTTTGAGGTGCTCCTCGTCTGGTGATGAGGTGAGTCTGGTGCTAGTTGGTCTGTTTGGATCATCAAAACGTGCATAAAACTTATTGAGGGCATCAGGCAGGGATGGGTCCCTGGGGCATTGTTTGCTTTTGCCCTTGTAGTCTGTTAAGCATTTGATGCCCTGCCACATGCTCCTTGGATCATGTGAGGTGAACTGTCCCTCGATCCTCTGTGCATACGCGGCTTTGGCCTTCTTTATGCCATCATCCAGTTCTCTCCTGCACTTTCTCAACTCCTCAGTATCTTTAGACTTGAATGCAGTGTCCCTGGCTGCCAGCAGGGTGCGGACATCCTTATTTAGCCAGGGTTTTTGATTGGGGTAAAATTTAACACACTTTCTTATGGATACATTTTCAGCACATGTACTGATGTAACCCAGGACAGAGGAAGCATAAAGCTCCAGGTCAATTGAATTTCCATTCGTAGCTGCCTCTTTGAAGACAGACCAGTTTGTGTTTTCAAAGCAGTCTCTTAGCATGGGGGAACTATCTTGGCGCCACGATGTTATCACTCTTTGTTCTGGCATCGCACGTCTGAGTGGGGGTAGCTGTCTAGGGACCAATAGCAGGGAGCGATGGTCGGAAGCCCCGATCGGTGGGCGTGGCTTCGCCGTGTACGCCCCCTTCACATTCGTGTAGACCTGGTCTAATGTCTTATTTCCTCGTGTTTCTGTGAAAACGTGCTGATTGAAGGTTGGAAGGATGACACGTAAATCCACGTGATTGAAGTCCCCGGAAACAATGAAAAACCCCTCAGGATATTTACACTGCAGCGAGGTGAGTAAGTCATGAATTTCTTCCTGGGCGTCTTTAGCATTAGCATCGGGGGGTATGTAAACATTGCTTATTATTATCGCTGAATAGTCGCGGGGGAGGTAATGTGGCCTACATCTTATTGTTAAAAGCTCCACAGCAGCTGAGCAGATCCTGCTGATAACGGCACAGTTCGTGCACCAGTCTTTGTTAACGTAAATGCAGACGCCTCCACCTCGCGTTTTCCCCGTAGTCTCGATGCACCGGTCCGTTCTGAAAAATAGTTTATTATCCAACTCGTAAACAGAGTCAGGAGTGTCTTCATTGATCCATGTTTCCGTGAGACAAAGCACCGAACATCTCCTCATCTCCTCCGACGTTGTTACTCTCAGACGAAGCAGGTCCATCTTGTTGTCGAGCGAACGCACGTTGGACAGAAATAAAGCCGGCATCGGGGGTTTACCGGTTTTAGCGTCTGCTCGTAGTCTCGTCATGATTCCTGCTCGACAGCCACGCTTTTTCCCTCGAGAGCACCGCTTCCTTTTCTTTCCTCCGCGCATCTGCTTCCAGAAAGATGATCTAAGCAGATCCAATCTTCCGAGCTCTGATTTGAGTTCGTTGCTGATTTCAGCTGTGCCTTGTGGTAAATCCGCTCCAATTCTCAACAGCTCAGTTCGGCTATAATTCACCCGCAAAAAACGCGCAGAGTCAGGTACAAAAACACTATTAAAACTACTAAAAACTGGGGATGTTCTGGGAGCCCATGAAGCTGCTACTGGTCTGAGCGCGGCCATCTTGAGTGAGCTGACGTAGTGTATATATTTTGTACTGTGTTTTCATTTTAATATTGTTCTTATACATTTTTATTATACCTTTACTGCTGTTAATATCATATTTCTTACTATTGATGTGTGATACTGTTCTGTAAATTTTTGAACCTATTATGTTGTGTGTGTGAAGCACCTTGATAACAGTTTATCTGTTTTAACTGTGCTATATAAATAAAATTGACTTGACTTGACTTGAATTAAACTAACTACAATCCCTAAACACTATTAAACAAAACTACAATCCCTACAGCAGTTCCATCAAGTCAGTGGTGATCCAGGGTTTGTTATTGGGGAAGCATCTCACTGTTCTGGTGGAGATGGTGTTGTTTAAACAGAAGTTTATATAGTCGGTCACACACTTAGTCATGGCATCGATGTCCTCTCTATGTTGCAGTCACAGTGCATCCCAGTCTGTAGCCTCAAAACAACTTTGTAGGGCTTCTTCAGCTTCTTTTGACCATTTCTCTGTGTTCTCTATTGCAGGTAGTCTCTGAAGAACAAGGAGTTTATATTTTGAGCAGTGAAACACAAGATTGTGATCTGATTTGCCAAAAGAGGGTCTTGCTTTAGCGATGTATGAATCCTTGACATTTGCATAAAACAAGTCCAACGTTTTGTTTTCTCTGGTAGAGCAGCTGACAAACTGTTGGAATGTCCGAAGTGTAGCAGAGAGTGAAACATGATTCAAATCCCCAGATATTGTAACAAACGCACTAGGGTTTTGTGTCTGTAACTTAGCAATCTTGGAGCTGATGACATCACGCACAGTCTCGGCAACAGCATTGGGTGGAATGTAAACAGTTGCCAAAATAACACTGGTGAACTCTCTTGGCAAATAATATGGGCAACAACTTATGCTAACAGTTCAATATCTGGACTGCAGAGACAACACTTCACAGTAACATGTCCAGGATTACACCATATGTTTTCCGCAAGCACTGTCAACCCACCCCCTTTGCTTTTACCACTCCTCTTTAAATCTCTATTTGCTCGTATGGTCAGAAAGTCTGGCAGAGAAATGCTGGAGTCAGGGATATGAACCAGCAGCCATGTCTCAGTGAAACACATAACACTAACATATTTTTTGGACTATAGGTTGCACCGTTGTATAGGTCGCAGTGTCCAATTATTGCCAAAAATTTGGAAAAATCCATAAATAGGTTGCACCGGTGTATAGGTCGCACCTACGTCACCGCCGACGTAACGCGTCATCCAACGCTGACGCGCCGCATGACCGCTGAGTCAACCCGGCAATATGGACCGAGTGTTTAGCTCTGCTGCTAATGTCTGCCAGAAGCTAACAGAAGCTAAACACGAGACAAGTCCGTCTCTGAAAACACGAATTAAAAATCAAATTTTATGTCAAATGTTTTATCTAGGACATAGTTAAGTACAATGGAGCCTTATAATTACTCTGTAAGCAGAAATAAATATACACGATTTGTTTCGAAGCTATTTATAATGTAAACAGAAGCTAAACATGAGAAAAGTCCGCCTCTGACACGAATAAAAAATCAAATTTTATGTCAAATGATTCATTCAGCCATAGTTACGTACATTAAGTCAAAGTCAAAGTCAAATTCAAAGTCAACTTTATTGTCAGAGCTGCAATATGTACAGGACATACACAGGATTGAAATTGCATTTCTCTCTCAGTCCCTCGGTGCAACAGTAACCATTTAAACACTAAACAATTAATAAACAAGCATAAAATGAAATAATAATAAAAGTTTAGTACTGTCCTGAGTTTTTTGCATAGTAGTTTTTCATAGAAGTAAAAAAATTATAAAAAGTTTCACCAACACCAAAAATGAAATAGAGTGTAATACTGTCCCGAAGTATAAAAAGTATATCTATAAAATAAATGAAGGTTCTGGCATTTGACATTTGTAAAAAGTGACAAAGCAGCATATGGGGTTAATGTACACAGTATATGTATGAGGTAGTTGATATTGGTATGGTATAGAAACAAAGTGGCATTATGCAATAAGGCTAGTAACCACCACCAGCCTGATCAAGAAAGGTCATCAGAGACTCTACTTCCTCAGACGGCTGAGACGAGCTGGTCTGAGCAGCCCAGTTCTCACCTCCTTCTACAGGTGTGCAGTGGAGAGCATCCTGTGCTCCAGCATCAACGTGTGGCATGGAGGCTGCACAGTTGAAGAGAGGAAAGCTCTGCAGAGAGTGGTGAAGGCTGCACAGAAGTCTGTTGGAGTCAGTCTCCCCACCATCACAGACATTTACACCTCTAGATGCAGGAAAAGAGCCACCTGTATCATGAAAGACCTCACTCATCCAGCACACTCACTCTTTGCCCCACTCCCCTCAGGACGGAGGTTGAGGAGCATCAAGTGTAGAACCACTAGACTGAGGAACAGCTTCTACCCTGAGGCTGTTAGACTCATGAATAAATAAAAATAAAATTAAAATAAACACTGCAAAATATCACATCATGCTGATGCTGATATGTTTTCTTGTTGCTGTGTTCATCTGTGTTCATCTGTGACCATCTGCTCATACAAACTCATGTTCGTGCTGCTGTTTATTCCCACTATATTAGGCTTAGTGTATTACTAGTTGATGTTTTTCTTAGTTAGTTCTCGATGTTATTACTGTTTTTCTCTTTCATTTGTTGTTGGATGTAACTGGGACCTCGTGTACATAATCTCGTTTTCATCTCATGTACCACATGCGGTGCAAATGACAATAAAGACTCTCTGACTCTCTCTCTCTGAAAAAGAATATATACTGTATATCAGCAGTAGTGTAGATATACAAAGTCTAGATGTAAACAGTAGTAATAAATGTAAACAGTAGTAATAAATGTAAACAGTAGTAATAAATGTCAACAGTAAATGTAAACAGTAGTATGACTATAGGCAGTAATGTAATACAAACATTAGTGCAAATATGAGAAGTAGTGCAAACTGAATGAGCACATGACCGTGAGTTGAGTGAATGACCCGTATTGATGACACAGAGTCCAGTGTTAAAAACTTTGTGTTGTGTGGTAATGTGTGAAAGTTTTTTTGTGATTAAGGCAGTATAAGTGGGAGGGAGGGCAGAGCTGGCAGAGTGTTAAGCATCCTGACCAGTGGTGTCAAAAGTATTCACATTCATTACTCAAGTAGAAGTACAGATACTGGGATTTAAAAATACTTCTGTAGAAGTAGAAGTATCAACTTTAGCTTTTTACTCAAGTAAAAGTAAAAAAGTACTGGTTTCAAAACTACTTAAAAGTATAAAAGTAAAAGTAGCGTAAGAAAAAGCAACAACAAAGACAAATGCTTAGGCCGCACCACACATACTATTGTATAAAACCCCACCTCCCCCACAAAAATCATTTTTTTAGACTAGATTATATTATATTGTTAATGTTGAAAAACTAGGGGTGCACTAAGCTACCTGTCTTAACTGCATATATGCCCATTGAAAATAGACACATTTAAATGCAAATTTAAATATATTAAAATAACCATATAGGGGTATTATTGAGCATTACCATATGTTTCATGGAGCTGAAGATATGACTAATTGCAAAAAGTCAAACTTCAAAACATGTCATCAATTACTTTTATTGATGCATCTACATTTAACTTTCAGCCAAACATGGAACGTTCAAGAGTTACCAATAGGCTTGGTTCAGCCGCAAAAGCAGCTGGTTTTCAAAGTTCTTTGAGCCAATGCATGCTCTTCTTGGACTGAAGATCAGCCCAGCAACACTAAACAGTCTTTCACAGGCTGCTGAGGCTGGAAGTGCTGTATTTAGCTTAAGTGATAGATGGCACACAGCTGGGAAGGACTTCAGTACCTCCAATGTGTCTCCTGGGCACCCTATGCATCCAACTGCCGGGTTGAGACCAGAACCACCTGAACGAGACCAGAACCACCTGAACGAGACCACAACCACCTGAACGAGACCACAACCACCTGAACGAGACCAGAACCACCTGAACGAGACCAGAACCACCTGAACGAGACCAGAACCACCTGAACAAGACCAGAACCACCTGAACGTGACCAGAACCACCTGAACGAGACCAGAACCACCTGAACGAGACCAGAACCACCTGAACGTGACCAGAACCACCTGAACGAGACCAGAACCACCTGAACGAGACCAGAACCACCTGAACGAGACCAGAACCACCTGAACGAGACCAGAACCACCTGAACGAGACCAGAACCACCTGAACGAGACCAGAACCACCTGAACGAGACCAGAACCACCTGAACGAGACCAGAACCACCTGAACGAGACCAGAACCACCTGAACGAGACCAGAACCACCTGAACGAGACCAGAACCACCTGAACGAGACCAGAACCACCTGAACGAGACCAGAACCACTAGGTCACTAGAAGTCAGTAATCAACTGATAAAAAAAAAAAAAACTTTCAGCTTACCTCAATATGTTTTTTCAGATTAGATGGAGAGTTTTTGAAAGCCATTAGCTCATTGTACTTGGGTGCGCAGAGCTTGCAGCGCATACGAAAAGAGTTGTTTTTGTATCCAACCATTTCAAAAAAATCTTCGAGGTACGGCCAGGGATGTACATGGATCGGCTGGTCTTCTTGGCTACCAACCTCCTCGCTGGTGCTTGATTGTGACATTTTCTTCGAGCTCTCTTCAGTCTCTGCCACGGACATTTTCAAGCTAGCTACTCTGCTGCGAACACAGACCTGCTCTGGCGCGTGACGTGATGTGTCATGGATCGCATACAAACCAATAAGGTGTCGGAATGCTATAAGTTTAAACTTCTCATCCAACCACAATCGATTTCACGCTATCCGGATGGTGCAATTTCTTTGGACAATTTTTTTTTAACATGACTAGCTGAATGAAAAAAAAAACGGCAAAATGAAAGAAAAGTAACGAGGCTATTTTTAAAAAGTAAGGAGTAGAAAGTACCAGTAATTGCGTGAAAATGTAAGAAGTAGAAATATAAAGTAGGCTGAAAAATAATTACTTTACTAAAGTATAGATAACTAAAATTTGTACTTAAGTAAAGTAACGAAGTATTTATACTTCGTTACTTGACACCTCTGATCCTGACTGCCTGATGAACAGAGCTGTCTCACAGTCTGCTGGTTCAAGCCTGGAGACTCCTCAGTCTCCTCCCTGATGGCAACAGGCTGAAGCAGCTGTGTAGTGGGTGTGTGGGATCACCTGCCATGCAGAGGGCTTTCCGAGTGAGGCGGTTGCTGTGTAAGTCCTGTAGTGAGGGCAAGGAGGTGCCGACAATCTTCTCAGCTGCTCTCACTATACGCTGGAGGCTCTTTCGGCAGGATGCAGTACACCATGATGCAGCTGGTCAGGACACTTTCTATGGCGCCCCTGTAGAAGGTGCACATGATGGGGGTTGGAGCTCCAGCTCTATTCAGCTTGCGGAGAAAGTAGAGGCGCTGGTGAGCCTTCTTGGCCAGTGATGCAGTGTTCCTGCTCCAGGACAGGTCCTCTGAGACGTGCACTCCCAGGAACTTGGTGCTGTCCACTCTCTCCACTGTGGTGTTGTTGATGGTCAGAGGGGCATGTTGGGCATCCCTCTTCCTGAAGTCCACAACAATCTCTTTTGTCTTCTCCACGTTGAGAGTGAGATTGTTGTGTCCGCACCACAAGGCCAGGCGGCTCACCTCATCCCTGTAGTCCGTCTCATCGTTGTTGCTGATGAGACCCACCACTGTTGTGTCGTCCGCAAACTTGATGAAGTGGTTGGAGCTGTATGATGGTGTGCAGTCGTGTGTTAGCAGGGTGAATAGAAGGGGGCTCAGCACACATCCTTGTGGGGCTCCTGTATTCAATGTGATGGTGCTGGATGTGTTATTCCCGACCCGTACTGCCTGTGGTCTCCCGGTCAGGAAGTCTAGCAGCCAGTTGCACATTGAGGTGTTCAGCCCCAGACTGTCCAGTTTAAGGATGAGCTGTTAGGGGATGATGGTGTTGAATGCCGAGCTGAAGTCAATGAACAACATTCTAACATAAGAGTCTTTCGTGTCCAGATGTGTGAGAGCTGTGTGGAGGGCAGAGGAGATGGCATCGTCGGTTGAGCGATTAGACCGATATGCAAATTGGAAGGGATCCAGGGAGGTAGGGAGGACAGATTTGATGTTTTTCATGACTAGCCGTTCGAAGCACTTCATCAGGATGGTGGTGAGTGCTACCGGACGATAGTCATTGAGGCAGGAGGACGTTGCCTTTTTTGGGACAGGTATGATGGTTGTGGCTTTGAAACAGGTGGGGACGATGGCCTGACTCAGTGAGATGTTAAAGATGTCTGTGAAGACTGTTGCGAGTTCCCTTGCACAGTCCTTCAGCACACGACCAGGTATGTTGTCAGGACCACAAGCTTTCCGTGCATTGATCTTGATGAATGACCGCCTCACGCTGTCTGAGGACAGTGCCAGCACCTGGCCATCAGGAGAGGGGGGAGTTTTTGTGCAGGTGTGCTGTTACATGCCTCAAACCAAGCAAAGAAGTCATTCAGTTCATTCAGCATGGAGGTTGTGCTGTCACAGGTCTGGGGGATGGTTTGTAGTTAGTGATGGTCTGTATTCCCTGCCACAGACTGCGTGTATCCTTGCTGTCCTTGAAGCGGTGAGCTATTTTCCTGGAATACTGCTTCTTGGCCTTTCTGATGCCCCGGGCCAGGTTGTTTCTGGCTGTCCTCAGGCCCACCTGATCTCCCGCTGTGAAGGCAGCATTCCTGGCTCTCAGGAGTCTGTAAACCTCTGCTGTCAGCCATGGCTTCTGATTTGCCCGAACAGTGATGGTCTTGATGTTGGTAACATCATCAATGCATTTTGTGATGTATGAGCATACAGTGTCTGAGTACTCCTGGAGACATGTGTTGTTGTTTGTGGTAGCAGCTTCCTTGAACATGCTCCAATCTGTGGTGTCAAAACAGTCCTGGAGTGCCTCTGAAGACCCCTCTGGCCACACTCGTATCTGCTTGCGAACTGGTTTTGTGACTTTCACCAGTGGTCTGTAAGCTGGCTTTAGCATAACACAGATATGGTCAGAAGCACCAATGTTGGGGAAGGGGAGGGCCTTGTAAGCACTTTTCATGGTGGTGTAGACTTGGTCCAGTGTATTGTTGCCTCTTGTTGGAAAGTTTATGTTTCTGTACGTTTTTGGTAATACACTGCTTATTCCAAAATGAGCGTTTTTTCCGACATCAAGCAGGAACTCACGGCTATACTTGCGTTCTTGAACACGTAGACATGACGAAGACGTGCCGGCACATTGCGGCATGCTAGACAAAATTGATGAAAACACCGTGTTGTCGGGAGAGAGAGAAGCCGCGACGTTTGCACGTGCCGCTATCTTGGATTGGCACTACCAGATTTTTTGACAATCCCATGGGTTGCATAGGTAAAATTGTCTTTTTGACAGCATCTGGTAGTGCCAGTGTTAAAGCCTTATAATTACACTCTGTAAGCAGAAAAATATAAACCGATTGGTTTCGAAGCTATTTATAACATAAACAGAAATACAACCACAAGCTAACATAAGCTATGCTAATAAAAGATCCATTTTTTTTTTATCTCAAACATCTAATAAAGCTAGTCACTTGTAAATGTCCACACTGTGATTACATTCTGTAAGTTTCAGAAAAATCCGCTGAGTGGTTCTTGACTTATCTTGCAAACAAACAGCTAAGAAACAGAGAGCTAAAGGAAGTTACATCCAGACCAGGAGGCCGACAGTCAGTCCGAGCAGAGGAGCTTTTGTTCGGACACATGAGCTGGAAACGGTCGGTGTACTCCTCTGGAAGTGTCCCTAGCGGCCTAAACTGGTACTGCACTGTCCCCTATCGGCCGAAAGTGGTACTGCAACATTTTCTGCCAAAGTGAAAAAGGGTCATTACTGACCCAAAAATGTGTCTAAAAATATGGGAAAAATTCCATAAATAGGTCACACTGGTGTATAGGTCACAGGCCTTGAAAAAAAACATAAAAAGGTGCAACCTATACATCGGAAAATACAGTATATTCCCGATACGCCTCCTTTTCCACTCATTTGGGATTTGGGGCTGTAGATGAGATATTATTTGAAATTTGGAGATGTTAATAAGCTGCTCCCAGTTGTAAAAAAAATACATTGTTGTTATGGTTATGCATCATAAGAAATGTCCAAAAGCAAAATATATTTCTGTAAAAATCCTTCCAGAAGTACAACATCCGACACCAGAGGAAATAATCATCCAAAAAAAGTGATTTTTTTTTAATCCAGAAAAAAGAGGAATTAAAGTTTTCAAAAGTAATATATCAGAATGAAAGTAACAAAGCTTCTTTAACATGCAGCCACCTTGAGCGGCACAATTCTAGAATTGTTGTTTTGATGTAGGTCATGGCCAGTTTTTCAAAGCATTTAGTGACTATTGGGGTGAGGGCCAATGGCCGATAGTCATTCAGATCAGTCACTGTAGAGCTCTTTGGGACCGAGATAATGGTGGCAGTCTTCAGGCAGGTGGGAACTGTCACAAGGGTAATTGAGGAGCTAAAGATGTTGGCCAGCACCTCGCAGAGCTGATCGGCACATTATTTCTGGGCCGGTTGCCATGTGAGGGTTAATCCTCCTGAAAGTTCTCCTTATTTCTGCTGAGGTCATGCTGAGAATCTCATCCGGTGGTGAGGTGAGTCTGGTAGTGGGTGATCTGTTTGGGTCTTCAAAGTATTTGTAGAACTTGTTGAGGGCATCGGGCAGCGATGGGTCTTTAGGGCCTCGTTTGCTCCTGCCTTTATAATATGTTGTACACTTGATGCCCCTCCACATGCTCTGTGGGTCTTGTGAGGTGAATTGACCCTCTATTCTCTGTGCATGAGCTCCCTTGGCCTTCTTAATACCAGCAACCAGATAATAATAATACAGGTAGTCCTCGACTTCCGAACGAGTTCCGGACCCACGGGCCGTTCGTAAGTCGATTTTGGCGTAAGTCGGAACTCTTTGCACGTGTCGTTCGTAAGTCCGGATTTTTGCCATAAGTCGCGGAAATGTATGCTAACGCTGCGCCGCACACACGTTTTTCAACATGAGACTGAACAAGCATACATACTGGTCCATAAACATGCACAGAACTTTATTACAAACGGTTAGCTAACACAGTGTACCCAACACATTCATCTAAAAACACATACCTGTACAGTATTTACTGTACAACAGTACGTTCGTATGCGCATTCGTAAGTCCGGATTGCCGTAAATCGAGGGCGCTGTAAGACGAGGACCACCTGTAATAATAACTGTTATTTATAACGCACTTTACATACAACTGATCTCAAAGTGCTACAGTGCATGAACATTACATAAAATCAAGATAAAAATCAACCATAAATGCAACCAAGAGGAGGAACAACCAAGATACGAGTTTTAATGTTTTTCGTGTTGTACTTCATTGTCTGTGTTGCCTGTTGCTTGTTTGTTTGCTCAGCACTTTGGTTTGGACTTGTTCCTGGTTATAGTGCTTTATAAATAAAATGGTATGGTATGGTATGGTAAGAGGATAGTGCCTCACAGATGATCGCATCAAAAACTTAAAATTCACAAAATGCAGATAAAATACTCAAATAAAAACTGGGTGCAATAAAAACAAAAGCACAATTAATTAATTAAAAACTGGATAAAAAAAAAGGTTTTAAGACCTTTTTTAAAACATGTCACAGTCTGTGGGGCCCTCAGATATGAGGGCAGTGTGTTCCACAGCCGAGGGGCAGCGCTGGAGAAAGCCCGGTCTCCCATTGTGCGAGATCGAGACCTGGGAGTGAGAAGAAGATGAGTGTTGGAAGAGCGGAGAGTGCGGGAAGGACAGTGAGGAGTGAGAAGTTCTTTTAAATAAGATGGTGCATTACCATATAAGCACTGGAAGGTGAGTACGGTAGATACATTTTATAAGTGATCCGGGCAGAAACTGGAAGCCACTGTAGTGAACGGAGTACAAGAGTGATGTGCTCATGCTTATGCACTCTCATCAGAACCCTAGCAGCGGTGTTTTGGACATACTGTAGTTTTTGTATGTTCTTGCCAGGAATCCCGAAGAGAAGTGCATTGCAATAATCCAGTCTGGAGGAGACCATGGGATGGATGAGCTTTTCTGCATCGGTGAAGGACAGTGTGGACCCAAGCTTTGCAATATTTTGAAGATGAAAAAAAGAAATTTTACAGACATGCTTTACATGGCTTTCAAAGGTGAGTTGTGGATCAAAAATAACAACAAGATTGGTGACGGTACTGGAAAGGGAAATGTTCTGGCCAGAGAAAGTGATACTGAGGATTATTTGTTGTTGAATTTGATGTGAAGTACCAATTTGAATTGCTTCCGTTTTTGAACTGAGTTAGAGTCAGAGAGAATTTATTGTCATTTGCACCGCATGTAGTACATGTGTTGAAAACGAGATTATGTACACAGGGTCCCAGTTACATCCAACAACAAATGCAAGAGAAAAACAATAATAACATCTAGGATTAACTAAGAGAGACATCAGCTAGTAATACACTAAGCCCTAATGTAGTAGAAAAACATCATTATAAACAGCAGCACGAACATGAGCAGATGGTCACAGATGAACGCAGCAACAAGAAACAGATCAGTATCAGCATGATGTGACATTTTGCAGTGTTTATTCTTATTATTTATTTATTCATGAGTCTGACAGCCTCAGGGTAGAAGCTGTTCCTCAGCCTAGTGGTTCTACATTTGATGCTCCTCAACCTCCGTCCCGAGGGGAGTGGTGCAAAGAATTTACATGTTGAAGCCAGATTTAGATTATACAGTTTGTGTGCATTGGTCATGGTGCAAGCAGATTCTGATGTCATCAAAAGCAAATTTGCCATTTATACCTATGCTTGAGATGCACTACAATCCCCGTAGTCTAATATGCTTTGCCAATGAGAGAGTAATGCACAGAAGGAATGGGGCTTGGAAACTATTAATAAAATAAAATAAACATTTTAATGCACAAACATAACTAAACCTTACTGACTTTTTTTTTCTCTTCTTCTTCTTTTGGCTGTTCCCTTTTCAGTGGTCTCCACAACGAGTCATCCTCTTCCACCTCACTCTGTCCTCTGCATCCTCTGTTATAACAATGTAAATTTCAGAACCTTTCAGCAAAAAAGACGGCACAAACATTTTGATAATACGTACATTACACCCACCTAAAAAGGATTTTTATGTATCAATGAAAAAAAGTTGCACCAAAATAGGAATGAAGGAAACGTCTTTTGTAGCTTCAATTTACATACTTCCAAAGATTCCAGTCAGAATATCAACTGTCTGGCAATAAACATTAATCACATTAGAAAACAAGGTCGTTGGATCTGGTAGTGTTTCAATTTCCACCTGAGTCAAAGGACTTGGACGCTCTACCTCTGACACAGTCACTCACGCCATCATGATGGCCACCATAGTGGCTCTCCCCATCAATGCCATACTGGTTGTCAACCTGTCAGAGTTAAGAGAACATGATATAAATAGCATCCAGTTTACACACACTGGTGGTTTTTTTAAACCACAAATGCAAATTTACAATTGCACTTTGTAAAACGGCATAAATTAAACAAGCCCTTGGTCTCCAGGTAGCAGAAAGTTGTATAGAACAGATCCAACACTGCCCCAAACACATCTCTCCATAACCTCTCAATCCTGGATGGAAAAGACATTTTAGTGTGAAAAAGGAGCAAAAAAGGTTGTCATAATACACTTATATAAAGACCAACAACTTAAAATAATACTTACAATTTGACAATCAATGATAGTCATTTTATGTAACTGTTTTTAGTCATTAGACAAATTTGTTGCTTAATGAGTTTAATCAGTTTTGTTGCTTAATCAGCTTAGATCAGTTAGAGCAGTTGAATCTTCCAACAGCCCGGAGACATGGAGACACCAGAGAAGACGTGAGAAAAAAGAAAAGCGAGGATGTCGTTGTGGACTTACAGCTAAGCTAAAAGCTAACCCTTTCCAATTGGTCCCTTGAAAGAAAGTTGGACTATGTGAAGCTGGATTTAACCACCAAAAGGGAAACAAGAAACTAATGCATTGTAATTTTCTGAGAGACATGGCTAAACTCATCTGTTCCTGATAATGCCATCAGCCTGGAGGGGCTAACAACTTTCAGAGCAGACAGGAGCCATAGTCTTACAGGTAAATCCAGGGGAGGTGGTGTTTAGTTTTACATTAACAACAGCTGGTGTAACAACGCCACCCTGTTATCCAGTTATTGCTCTGTGGACATTGAGTTCATGACCTTTCTACTTACCCCGGGAATTCACAACGTTTATTTGTCATACTATTTTGGAAAAGGTAGCAACTTCCATGGAAGTAGACAGTATGAAAACATGGAGAATAAATCAAGACTTTAATTTAAATACCTCTGGTTATGTGTGCTTCTTCCTGTTATGTGAGAATTTCTGTTTTGGCCTCTGGTTGAGACCATGAAGTGTGCCACTAGTACGTTCTCCCCTCCTTTGTCTGAACGAACACGAGATGGCACTCCATATGTATTCACAGCTTCAAGAAAGCTCTGAAGAACTGTTGTGGCACGATTGTTTGTAGCAGCAGTCAGGTAAACAATGAGGCGACTAAAGCCATCAATGCCCCCGTGAACAACGAATCGCCATCTATATAGACAACAAAAACATTTTTGATGAATACATTTTTCCTTGAATGATCACACTTAACTTGCATGCTTTTCATTATGGGAATGTATGTAGTAATAAAGCAGCTACAGAACTGTTACAAACATGAAAAAAAAATCTTAATTGGTTTATAGGCTTTGTAATAAGTGTGACCCGTAAGAAACAGAATGAATTAAATAAAGTTATTAAAACCATTTCAAAGTTGATGGTCACTGAAGAAGAGGGAAAATATTTTATGCTTGATTAGGGACGATTTAACTAAATTTAAATTAAAATCTGGCAGATACTAATCAAACACTCAAGCATTTATGTGGTCTATTTATTTTACTGGTCTTGTTATTTCTCTTTGTTCAGGAAGTATCTTAAGTGTTGCTTTTCTTTTATCAAACAAATAATTCTCACCGTATAAGTTTATGGTTTCCATCTATGTGCCACAAGCTGTTTGGAGCTGGAACATAGTATCTTCTACGACGAACAGTGCGAAGCTGGAAAGTGCACATCAAATTGCCTTGCTGGTCAACTCGGTGCAATGCTTCTCGCACTCTTCTTCCTTGAAAATTAAGTGAACCATAATTAAAACATGTTTGATTTGGAGGTGATGAACATATTGAAATGAGTCCATGGTGTACTAATGACAGTTAAGATAAGATTGCAATATTGCTATGCCACTGCAATACATTAGAACATTTAAGTTACTTTCAACAGTATGACATGTAATTTTCTTTGTGATCCTTTTACGTTGTGGTAAACTGTTATTTGTTACCAATCCAATGTTATATACAACTGCAATTTTTTCATTCATTCATTCATTCATTCAACCTTTATTTATACAGGCTAGCCTCGTTGAGCCAATTGGTGTTGGTATAAGCAGCCATAGGCTCATCTGTTGACTTACTTTGGATATGAATACCTCTGGCATCCAAGTAGCCCCATAGCAACGTGTATCCTGTATTAGGGTGATAACTTCGAATCTCTCGCACAACTCCATCCAGCTCATCATCGTCAATGTTGCAGTATAAGTCAGATACTCTACAAGAAAAAATAAAAGTCAACTGAAAGTGAGGTTCTCCACACGGAAGAAATTGGATGGACAGAATTTCTGACACAAATGTATTACACATTTTGAAGACGAATTACCATAACAGTCATGTGAAGTATCTGAATGGTGGACATCAACAAATTCGTAAATACTTTTCTGATGCCATCTACAACTCAATATATTTGAATGAATCAATCAATACATCAACACTTATCTAGTTGGGTCATGATGGGTGAGGGAACCTATCTGCAGAGGTCAATATGCCAGAAGCAGAAAACACCCTGAACAGATTGCGAGTAAATTGTAGATGAATATGAATATCTCACAATTCTGAACTTCTTAAGTGGATTAAAGGCTTAAGATAATATGTTTTACTATTAAAAGTCTTTATTTGATGTTCCGTAACAACTGGAATTATAATAAAAATATAAAATACAAATAAGTTCAAAGTAGCAAAAGAAATACCACACATGCGTACTTACCTTATACCTTTCACTGACCCCAAAAAGTCTGCCAATATCCATGACGGATACTCCCACATGAAGATATGATTCCAAGACGTCAGCAGGCAGCAAATATCCAGGTCTTCCAGCTGTTCTTGTGGTGTAAACAGATTTGTGCAAACGACAAGCCACTTCCTCCAAAATCTGGACAACTAATGAGTCAGCTTCAGTGTCCGTGTCTGCAGCTACCTGGAGCAGCCACTCACTCAAAACATCGACTCGAAACAGTAAATAGTCATCACTGACTGTATTACTTTCAGCTAAGCTAGCAACGTGCCTTAATTCTTCAGCAATCCTACGATACATCTCTAATAGTTGTTTACTTCCTCTCAAATACGGAGCTCTCCTTAGGACTGCAGCGCAGGCATGCTCAATCGATCTGCACACTGATCGTTCTATTTCCGGTTTATTGACCAATAGTAGAGCTGGATTTAGAAAGTAGCCCTCCTCATTAACATACGATGAGGCAGGAATACAGCGAGAAAACAAAAAAGAAATAAATGCAGCAAATAATACAGCAATAAATAAATACAGCAATAAATACAGCAAACGGAAAAACAGCAATAAAAAGGCAAAGCAAAATATCTATTGTTATTGACGGAAACTCATGTGTAAGGAGATATAAAAAAGAATATATATATTTATGCTTTTATTTCTCATTAAAAGGAGATATAAAAAAGAATATATATATTTATGCTTTTATTTCTCATTAAAATATATATTTCTACTTTGATTTATATATTTATTCTTTTATTTATTATTATTTAGGATATATATTTCTACTTTGATTTATATATTTATTCTTTTATGTCGGATATATATTTATTCTTTTATTTATTATTATGTCAGTTTTGGTCCTCCATAATTCTCATCAGTTCAGTTCAGCTATAATTCACATGCATAAATTGTGCAGAATTAGGCACAGAGTCAATTTCAAAACTCCTAAAAACTCTGAGCGCGGCCATCTTAGCATAATAAACTGTGTTATTATGAAGTTTATTTAGCAAAATAATCTTACATTCCGCTTAAAAATGACTGCTTGTCAGTGTTCGTAATATACTGATTTATGTTGTTTAGATTGTATTTAAATAGGCAGTAAGATTTAGAAAATTGCACAGGGGGCCCACCTAAGACCTTGCCTAGGGCACCAAATTTTCTTTGGCAGGCCCTGCTACAAACATTCACTATTCAAATACGTCAGTGACAGCATGGAGGACATCAACGTGTCACGTCATTTTTATTTTTCTTCAGTCTGTTCCTTGTTGTTTTTGTTTTAATTCTTCCAAGATCCTTCCAAGATGGCGCCTGTTGTTACGGCTTGCTATCTAACTCCTCTCCTGAACTTTTTACTGTTGTTCGTGTTCTGCCTTTTTTTCATCGACGATGCATCCTCGCTTCTGGTCTATGATCGCTCAACTCTTCTAAGTCTCCAAGACTCGCTGATCAACACACCGACTACTGGCAAATATAGACATTTTAAGCCTCCTCAACCTCCACCTTTCTTGGCGTCTGTTCCAGCGTACCTACAACGCAACGGGACCACGTTGCCACGCAACAAGCGACGCAGAAGACGCGGTACGAGGGCAGGCGTGCACTGCAAAAACGTAAAATCTTACCAAGTCAAATTTTCTAATTTCAAGTCAAAACCTCTTATCACACTTAATATAAGTCAAAAACATATTTCTAAGTAAGACATAACAACTTGTTTTGAGACAATGCATCTTGAAAATCTTGATAAGGCAAAAAGTCTTGAAAATATCTTGTTTTGAGTCATTTCTTATTTGAAACAAGCTTTTTTGACATTTCATTAACATTTGCAGTTGTCGTGAGGTTTGTAAAATGTGAAAAATCTTGTTTCAAGATAACAAACTAACTTGAATTAAGACAAATCTGTTTCTTTGATCAGCATGCCCACTCAAAGTATTAATCATTCTATTTTTTATACAGGTTCTGTTTAACTTTGAACAGACTCCATTGTCCTAATACAATTTCTTTAAACCAATAGTTCATTAACATTTTCTACATTGTATTTTTTTCCAAGGCTGAATACTACATAAACATACCTACTGTGCAGTTTATATTAAATAGACAAATAATGCAGGTTCATTTCACATATTTATTTTAACATATAATTTAACATATAATTGATTTTAATAAAATAAATATGTGGTTAGGACAGATTAAGCGGCCGTGGGGCAGCCGTGGCGTAGTGGTAATGGCAGTCATCCCCAATCGGAAGGTTGGAGGTTCGAATCCTGGTTCCCCATGTGTCGTTGTGTCCCCGGGCAAGACACTTAACCCCGAGTTGCTCCCGGTAGGACTGGATGGCGCCTTGCATGGGTCTGCCGCTACCGGTGTATGAATGTGTGTATGAATGGGTGGATGGTTGGTATTGTAAAGAGCTTTGGGGCCCCTCATAGGGGGCTGGAAAACGCTACATAAATAAGCTCCATTTACTATAAACATATTTTTCTACGTTTGGGACAAGGGGAAAAAATATAGTAAAAAAGGGATCCTTCGCACTCCTTCCCACATCTTCCCACACCTTCCCACACCTTGGCACTCCTTCGCACTCCTTGGCACTGGCACTCCTTAGTTATTAGTTATTTAGTACACAAAGAATGGGATTAACAATAACATTTTTATGGGTACCAGCACACATTGGGATAAAAGGAAATGAGACAGCAGATAAGATGGCAAAGAAGGCAACTCAAACTCAGATCAACTTCACAGTAAAAACAAGTAAATCAGAGGCAAAAAGTATCATTAAACAAAGACTGAAGAAAGAATGGCAGAAAAGATGGGATGAAGAAAGTAAAGGAAGATGGTTTTATGGGATCAAAATGACAGTAGGTGAAACACGAACTGGAAGAAGGAGCAGAAAGGAGGAAAGATTAATAACAAGACTAAGATTTGAACACACAGGACTTAATTATTCATTATTTCAAATAAAGAAACACAATACAGGCAAATGTGAGCACTGTGGACAAGATGAAACATTGCAACATGTTCTACAGGAATGTCAAAACTATGATCAAGACCGTAAATATATGAAGAGAGAATTTGAAGAGATAAAAGAAAAGTTTAACATAATAGCTGCACTACAACATAACTTAGAGAGTAAACATATCCAAATTATAATTAGATATTTTAAGAAAACAAAGTTGTTTAATAGAATTTGAAATACATATAGTTTAATCAGGCGTACACATTATCCCATGAAGAACCACACTCCATACCAGTGGTGGCGGTAATGCACACCTAAAGTGTTTTGCCAACCGCCATTAAACCCCATGAAGAAGAAGAAGAAGAACGGTGTGCGCATGCGTGAAGTAATTCGTAATCGTCTGCGCGGGCTCAGCAACAAGATGAACTGATTGAGAATGAGCGGAACAGTAAGTAAAGTTTTGTAAATCACATTAGTTAATAAACTCGTGACAAACTTTGAACGATTATTTTGGGGCGTACAGTCAACAGCAGAATTTACCAACGGCTTACTAGCTGTGCCGATATTTTCGAGCTGTACATTTCGAGGCGATTTTTTCGAGATAGCTAGCTCGGACTGCAAGCTACCGTCCGAGCTAGCAACACAGTCGCGGTGCGGAGCCAGTAACAGTCTCATTGATTAAAATGAGTGCGTATTTGCTGCGGAGGTCGGACCGGAGCGGAACGCATGTAGGGCCTGGGGCTAGCAGTGTCCAGCTAACACTGGACTGTTGTGATGGTATGCTAAATGAGCTGGTTGGAAAAAAAAGAGCTGGAGTTTAATGTTTTTGTTTGCTCTGTTAGGCCACGAAGAGTCCTAAACTCTTAACACTACTTTGACTAAGGCTGCGCTTTTTTGCGCAAGTGAACTTGGCTTCTGAATCCCCCGGTCCCTTTCAGTGGGCTATATATTGTCGATTCAAATGCTAATGACCCTACTAAAGACCCATTAATTGTACACCTACACCCCCCCACCCCCTACCCCTCAGTCCAAAATCCTTGGACCCAGTGCAGGCCTTGTATAACACATAAACATTTATCGCTGCCAGGTCAAGCATGTTGTAGAACACGGCAATGGGCCGCACCGTATATAAATGTGCAATCTGGTCCATTATACCGGTATGTCAGTTGACCTCAGGTCATGTTACCTATGTCGGTCCGTCAGTTTTCCTCAGGTCATGTGACCTGTGTCAGTCCGTTTGTTGACTTCATGTCGTGTGACCTGTGTCGTTTTGTCAGTTGACCTCAGGTCATGTGACCTGTGTTGGTCCGTCACTTGACCTCAGGTCATGTGACCTGTGTCGGTCCGTCAGTTGACCTCAGGTCATGTGACCTATGTCGGTCCATCAGTTGACCTCAGGTCATGTGACCTGTGTCGGTCTGTCAGTTGACTTCATGTCGTGTGACCTGTGTCGGTCCGTCAGTTGACCTCAGGTCATGTGACCTGTGTCGGTCCGTCAGTTGACCTCAGGTCATGTGACCTATGTCGGTCTATCAGTTGACCTCAGGTCATGTGACCTGTGTCAGTCCGTCAGTTGACCTCATGTCGTGTGACCTATGTCGGTCCGTCAGTTGACCTCAGGTCATGTGACCTGTGTCGGTCCGTCAGTTGACCTCAGGTCATGTGACCTATGTCGGTCCATCAGTTGACCTCAGGTCATGTGACCTATGTCGGTCCGTCAGTTGACCTAAGGTCATGTGACCTGTGTCGGTCCGTCAGTTGACCTCAGGTCATGTGACCTATGTCGGTCCATCAGTTGACCTCAGGTCATGTGACCTATGTCGGTCCGTCAGTTGACTTCATGTCGTGTGAACTGTGTCGTTTTGTCAGTTGACCTCAGGTCATGTGACCTGTGTCAGTCCGTCAGTTGACCTCAGGTCATGTGACCTGTGTCGGTCCGTCAGTTGACCTCAGGTCATGTGACCTGTGTTGGTCCGTCAGTTGACCTCAGGTCATGTGACCTATGTCGGTCCATCAGTTGACCTCAGGTCATGTGACCTGTGTCGGTCCGTCAGTTGACCTCAGGTCATGTGACCTATGTCGGTCCATCAGTTGACCTCAGGTCATGTGACCTGTGTCGGTCCGTCAGTTGACTTCATGTCGTGTGAACTGTGTCGTTTTGTCAGTTGACCTCAGGTCATGTGACCTGTGTCGGTCCGTCAGTTGATCTCGGGTCATGTGACCTGTGTCGGTCCATCAGTTGACCTCAGGTCATGTGACCTGTGTTGGTCCGTCAGTTGACCTCATGTCGTGTGACCTGTGTTGGTCCATCAGTTGACTTCATGTAGTCCGAAATCAGCAGATATGGCAGAGGGAATAGGTTCAAGATACATAAACATGAATTTGCAGCATTTTATTGAAAATAATATTTACAAATCATCATACAAAAGCAATATATGCATTTTGTTTTTACAACAAAATCTAAATGTTGGTGTGTAGTTGTTGCTGCTTCACATCTAACACTTATTACACACCCAGTTGTCCTCATTTCTACATTTGCGACAGGTAAACTTGCAAATTGCACACTGTTTTTTGCTGCTGTTTCTTTTGCAAATCATCATACAAAAGCAATATATACATTTTGTTTTTACAACAAAATCTAAATGTTGGTGAGTAGTTGTTGCTGCTTCACATCAAACACTTATTACACACCCAGTTGTCCTCATTTCTACATTTGTGACAGGTAAACTTCTTGCAAATTGCACACTGTTTTTTGCTGCTGTTTCTTTTGCAAATCATCATACAAAAGCAATATATACATTTTGTTTTTACAACAAAATCTAAATGTTGGTGTGTAGTTGTTGCTGCTTCACATCTAACACTTATTACACATCCAGTTGTCCTCATTTCTACATTTGCGACAGGTAAACTTCTTGCAAATTGCACACTGTTTTTTGCTGCTGTTTCTTTTGCAAATCATCATACAAAAGCAATATATACATTTTGTTTTTACAACAAAATCTAAATGTTGGTGTGTAGTTGTTGCTGCTTCACATCTAACACTTATTACACACCCAGTTGTCCTCATTTCTACATTTGCGACAGGTAAACTTCTTGCAAATTGCACACTGTTTTTTGCTGCGGTTTCTTTTGCAGAGGGTCTGAACCTGACACTGTGTCGTCTTTCCAGGACCAGGCTGGGGACGTGGCTTTTTCAGCATGGCCTTTTCTATCATAAAACGCTGACGAAGTTCCAGTGCAAGGCCATGTATGAAGTCTCTTCTGCTTTCCTTGGACCTAATGCAGGCCTTGTATAACACATAAGCATTTATTGCTGCTAGGTCAAGCATGTTGTAGAACACGGCAATGGGCCACCTGCATGTGCCGGCACGCACCGTATATACACGTGCCATCTGGTCCATTATGTCAACGCCACACTGCAAAAAATTAAATTAAATTAAATGTTAGATTTTGAACAACAATATAACAAGTAAAGTATAGATGTATAAAACCATTGCAGCAATATTACTTATCTACATACCTTCATGGAGTTGTAATCTGTTATAGTGTTTGGTTTTTTTAATGTTCATTGCCAACTAGCACTTGTTGGTGCATGGTGCTGAGAACACAGAACTTGTTTTTCTTAGGAGCATACACGGTCAGTGTGGCACTGCCTGATTTGTACACTTGTGTGGAGAATTCTTTCCAGGCCTTGCCATTTTTTGCTGGAAGGGGAATCTCCCGTCTAATTTTGTTGATTGTGCCGAGCAGAGTTGTGTTGTGGTTTAGCAGTCTGTTAGCCAGTGTCACAGATGTGAAGAAGTTGTCCATGGTTACAGTTCTTCCATTGCCCAGAAATGGTTCCATGAGTTTCATGACAACATTCTCAGATAGTCTTTCTCCTTTAGGACGGCTGAGGTCCTTTCCTAAATATGGAATGGCGTTGCACATATAATTTGTGTCCAAGTCTGCAGCAATCCAAAACTTTATGCCAAATTTATCTGGCTTAGTTGAGATGTACTGTGTAAAAGGGCAGCGTACCTTGGTTGGAAACAGCTGCTCATCAACAGTAATGTACTGTCCTGGTACGTAGCACTGCTGACAGTTACTTACAAAACGTTGCCAAATGTCTGAAACTGCAGCAAATCTGTCGGTCTTCACACGTTCCGCACGGGTGTCCTTGTTGTCAAAGCGCAAGTACCTCATGATTTCTTTGTAGCAGTCACGGGACATCGTCTCCTTGATTACAGGCACACCATATTTTTCTGACCAAGACTCGATCATTGCACCAATTGGGCAGAGAGTTGCTCGTAGAAACAGAACGGCTATGAAAGCCATAAGCTCACTGACAAAAAGGCTCCAGGTGTCATTTGTTCTGTGGGCTTCATGGTTGGTGCACTTTGTGATGATCAGAAGCATCTCCATGTTGAACAAACACAGAAAGCTCTGAAGTCTACTCGTTATCCGACGCTGCAGGAAAGAAAATAAATAAATATTTTAATTATATACAGTATCACTTCCGTTTTACTGCACTTTGCTTTGTTTTAGTTTTGATACATGACAAAATTTTTGCTTTTTTACTAAGAAAACGAAAACAAAAAAGCAATATACACACTGCTAATCTACAAAATTATAAATATTTATACAAACACAACACAAAAATGTCTAACAAACAGAAATATTACCTTGGCATGTTCTGTAGGTCCTGCCCTCTCTTGGAATACAGCCTCTGCATGGAATTCTTGCTGCTGCAGGTGTCCAGCACCTACAGTCTCCCAAACTGTCCCATCCTTTGCTTTCACACTTGATGCTGATATGTTTTTCTTTGCTTCTGAACGTTTTTTTCTGGGAGGGCTGCACTGCTCTTTATCAGATTCACCACTGGTATCATCATCTGTAGAAAGTTCTAAGTTCAACTCGGTGTCTGAATCATCTACTTTGTCAAAAGCTAGTTCCTCTCCTCCATCTGACTTGCAGTCATCCACGGCAGTCAGTAATTCCAACACTTCTGAAACAGTGTAGGTCTTCTTGGGTGCCATAATGTTTCTGTTTGCTCCACATACCACAGAAGGGTACAAAATAATGGTTCACTCCTGTCTGTCTGCTTTCATACTGCTCTGTCTAAGGGGGGAAGTGCAAGCAGAGTCTTACTTGGTGAAAACATTGGAATGCAGTCGGGTGTGGTGGGGGTGTCTGAGTTGAGTACACACATATTTATAACAAAAGGCAGTTAATGGTCCAATAATTGTTCAGGAAAAGGAGGGGGTTTGTCCTCAGGATCTTGAAAATTCAGTCATCCTAGTGTTAAATAGGTGCTCAAAAGGAGAGAGAGAGTATTTGTATAAAAAAGAATTTATTAGGGCAGGCATAATGATTAATCAGCGTACAGACATAAAATACATTTATATGCATACAGTGGCCTCTCTTCTGACTAAGATATGGTGTTCTGGTGTGCGTTATCTCTGTAGATGGATGTGCGAGCAGAGTCTTAAATCAGTAAAACTGTTTTCTAGATGTGAACTCTAAGTGTATTAGCCTTTAAGTAATAATGTAGTCTATCATAGTAGTATATATATTATGTGTGATGTGTTCTGGTTATCGAGCACAATGTATTGTTGTCTGTGGACCAGCGGCAGTAACTATGTTACCTGCACTGGATGAAGAGAAACTACTTGATTAAGTTATGATTATATGAAAAATGGGCTCCTATGGTAACTAAACTAGTAAACCATGTAATTCGTGTTTGTCTAAAGTCCAGAGAGAATAGTTTAATCAAACAGTAACATTTCCTGAGCATATAAAATCAGTAAACGGTGTATAAAACAGTGTCATAACTCTTCAGCCACTAAGCCTAAAATGTCTCAGAAATATGTTTAACATTAAACGATAAAACTTATCCCCTATACATGTACTGCCCATCATTAATGACTTTTTTTAATCATGTGCTTAAAAAAAACATTTCCCCCTCTTATATCTGTCAGCATTGGCTGTGGTCACACAAAGATAAATGTTAATGTTACATGAACTAAGCAGAGGGGTATTAATCTACTGCTGATGGAGAATGTGCAGAGGCCTCAAACACACCTGCTTCATGGGTATTTGTCTAAACAAGAATGTTCAATGTCTCTGTTGGTGAATGTGGTATATTGACATACTTTCCATCCACAAACTTTTAAAATAAGGTTGAGATTTCACATTCCTCTCCTTGCTCTTTTCCACAGATTTGGAAAAACACGATCCAAGTCGCCTTCAGTGGTGAGTTGTCTCCAAACCTAACCCAGCCATCCATTTTGATCTGAAAGTACTGTAATCCTGTAAAAAAGTAATTTTTTACATTTTTGAAAAAATTAGACAGGTTAATTTGAAATATGTTTAAAAATGATTGACTGTTTTCACTTCTTATTTTAAAATTTAATGTTTCTATTTATAAAACATTTAGGCTTAGAAATATTGTTGGTTTTTATTTCACTCCCAGATGTATCACAAAAAATGGAGACGACTGGTGGAGTCTAGTGACTCAGAAGAGAATCCAGGTCCCTCAAATGAGAACCCAGAACTTTCTTTTGCTGATAGCCCAATAGACATACAGATACACAACCAACCTGATACAGGAGAAGATGAATATCAAGATGATTGCCTCCTGCCAAACAGTGATACAGTAGTGAAAGTGATGTAGAAATTGGAACTTTGTCCGAGGAGGAACCAAGTGATCTGAGAAGTGATTTGGTTAAATGGGCTGTAAAGAATAAGGTGACATGCACATCAGTAGATGAGCTGCTATTGGTGCTACGCAAACATGGACACCGGCTACCAAAAGATGCCAGAACCCTGTTAGGAAATCCCAGTGAAATAGACGTCACAGATCTATGTGGTGGCCAGTTCCTCTACTTTTTCATTCATTCAACCTTTATTTAGTCAGGTAAATCTCATTGAGCCTCGAGGGCTCATTTACAAAAGCGACCTGCTACAAACTAAAGAATGATGAACAGCAATGATACAAATACATTAAACAACAAACAACAGAAAAAAGAAAAAAAATGTAGGAGAGAAATAGAAAGTGAAATGCAAAGTATCAAAACTTTGGTGTGGAGACAGGACTTCTGAAAATGTGCTCACAGTATCCCAATTTTTTTTCAACAGAAAATGAGATACAGCTAAATTTCAATGTAGATGGTGTACCATTATTTAAATCATCAAATGTACAAATTTTGCCCATTCTCTGCAGTGTGAAAAAGTTAGAGCCGTTTATTGTTGCATTAATTTGTGGAACTGCAAAGCCAAACAGTGAGCCAAAGCCAGGCAGCATCAGGCCTCAGAGTAAAAAACCTTGGCCTTATCGGAAAAGCAAGACAAAACCGAGCCTAAGCTGTCCCAGGCTCTCTCAGCTGCAAACTCAAGAACTCCCAGAAAACCTCTTCTGCAATAATTATGAATCAACCTGACTTCGTGGTTGCATGAAGGTGGTACCGTTTGCATCAGACATTAGAACGTAACCAACTTTGTTATGCACACGGAAAGGCCTCGTATGATAAGACACACCAATTCTCTGTTTTAACGTTATGGCTGCAATGATCAAAAAGTATGAAATACAAAACTGCATCTGACAATCGGTCACAAAATTTCCTTCACAGGTATAGTTTGTTCAAAATATGACTACTGTCTTACAGCATGTATATTTTTTTATTTATTTTAGGTCAAAAAGCTACCAAGAAGTCTAGAAATGTTTTTCCTTGTGAGGGTATGTTAAATTTTTTTTCACCACTGATTAATTTGGGGGTATACCACATCAAAAGAGGATAGTTATACCTTGGTGGTGGGTCATGTCACACAAGGTGGACTGACAATTCTAGAATCATTGGAGGTATGCAATTGTTCTTACTGCAAACGCACAGCTAAGTCACTTACACTTTTTGTTACATATTTCACAATAAAAATAAGCCACATCCTGCACATAATAAGCTAATCCATGTAACTTTTATTTCTTTTTTTAAGAACAAATCTATGTAGTATTTCAATCACCACCATATCAGTAACAGGCTAATTACTTACTATAGATGTAAAATCACTTTTATTTTAATTTATTTTTTACTGTTGACTGTTTTATTATAGATGACTTTGCTCTTCCAACTCCTCCTAAAAGGATGAATGCACAGTCAGGTAAATATTGCACAACTATCATCTTGGGGTACTTGGAAACCTTGTGTAAAGTAATTTACATTTTTGACATATTAACACTTATGTTTAAACCCTCTAAAATGCAGAAAGAACCCCGATGGACATCCCTTCAAGCACTCAATCTCAAATCTTGGGATGCAATGGTAGCAGGAGTCCCTCTGAGTCTCTTTCTAATGATCAAAGGTATTTAATTTAAATATGATCAAAATTAGAGATGTAACAATTCATCTAACTCACGATGCGATGTGTACCAATTTTGCTGTTGCATGCTTTAAACAGATCAGTCAGACCTGGCCAAGACAGTCCCTTTCTCAGAGGCGGCGTTGGAGGTCGAGGTCTTCCTCTCGTGGACAAAGGTAAATTGTTATCAAAAGTATAATATTGATAACCTGGATTATTCTGATAATTCAAACATTTCCAGAAATGTAGATTAATTTATCTTTTTAATTACAATAATGCATTATTATTTGAATGTTAATGAGAAATTGGTGTTATTATTTTTTAAAGAATAAACCTAACATAGTATTTGGATATTAAAGTTTTCAGAGTCAGAGTCAGAGAGTCTTTATTGTCATTTGCACCGCATGTGGTACATGTGATGAAAACGAGATTATGTACACGGGGTCCCAGTTACATCCAACAACAAATGCAAGAGAAAAACAGTAATAACATCTAGAATTAACTAAGAAAAACATCAACTAGTAATACACTAAGCCTAATATATTTATTACCTATCACCTATTTCAAGGTGGAAAGAAACAAAATCTTTGCAGGTTGCTGGAAATATCTTACTCAAAATCATTTTTTTAATTGATACATTTTTTCCCATGGTTCTACACTAACTTCTTGCACTGATTGCACTGGTGTTTCTAAACTTTTTTTTGGTTCACCAGCACAGTTAGTGCACCCAAATTTTCAACCGCGTCATATTTAACATGATAGTTTTACAGGTTCTCTCTTTATTTTATTTATTTATCTGGCTTATATTCCACAATCTTAAAATATGATTCATCATGCCAACAGAAATATGTCTTTGTGTTTCAGGAAAAACAGGACCTCAAAGCCCCCAGGAAAACTCTCCCTCTCCTGTCCAATTCTGATTGTGTGTTCGTCCAACTGCCTGCTCACGGTAGGAGATGTGCCCATCACAACATTTCCCAAAGACATTTTATGTTTAAACATTTGAAGTTGTAGTGGCTCCCTCATTTTTCATGGTGCCCAGTAGTATACTCTCCATTTTTCATAGCAAAAATTGTTTTTATTTTGTTGAAGGTGTTTTATATTATTTTTTAAAAATATAATCAAGTGTTAACTACAGTTGTAATTGGGAGTAGTAGTTGTTGCATTGCTGCTGAAACCATTGTGATAAAATAAATGTGTTGAAGTTAAAGAATACCTTTCATTTTTTGTCATTACAGAAAATGTTTGAAGGTTTTGACAAGACATGTATTATTACGTTTGTTGGTTAAATTTGATAACGGGTTGGAGAAACATTTGAAACATCTGTAGAACTAAAAATGAGTAAAAGTTTTAGGGATGTATACTAATTTTAAGCATCACACGCTCAATTGTAGTAAAATATTGCTAAGAATGAGATTTTTTGCAGCTAGGTTTAAGATTGTTTATCTTGTAAAAAGATAAAATGTCTTATTTTTAGAAATCGTGTCAAGACAATTTTCACTTGTTGGAAGATCTTTTTGCGTATTTCAGTCAAAAAAAAATCTAATTTTAAGTTGTTTTAAACTTGTTTTCAGAGTAGACTTTTCTCCAGTGTACTACTTTTGAGCATCAGAATCTTATTATAAGACAAGAAAAGCTCACAATTGTAGTAAAATATTGCTCAAAACTAGATTTTTGTAGCTAGTTTCAAGATTCCGCATATCTTGTTTTCACTTGTTACCAGATCTTTTTGCTTATTTCAATCCAAAAAAAACCTAATTTTAAGTTGTTTTAAACTTGTTTTCAGAGTAGACTTTTCTCCAGTGTACTACTTTTGAGCATCAGAATCTTATTATAAGACAAGAAAAGCTCACAATTGTAGTAAAATATTGCTCAAAACTAGATTTTTGTAGCTAGTTTCAAGATTCCGCATATCTTGTTTGACTTGAACAAAATGTCTTATTTTAAGAATCTTGTCAAGTGAATTTTCACTTGTTCCATTGGCAGATTTTTTTGCTTATTTCAAGCAAAAAAATCTTATTTTACATTTTTTTTTTCTTATTTTTAGAGGGGCATTTTTTCCAGTGTGCTGGTGAGATTTAAAAAGTATCTCTCGTCTCACAACACGGCAACGGCTGATTTACCTCTTGAATTCAGCGTCTTTGATGTCTGTCGTTCCTTCGCTCGTCGCCATAGATGCCTTGTTGCTGTCAATCATGACGTCAGCGATCAGTATCCATCTTGTTCTCCCGTAAGGACAAAGAAGCGAGGCTGCGTTAAACAGAACCTCCGCCCGCTCGCTCGAGCTGAGAGTAACGTAACTGGCTGTGTTCCAATACGTGCAACGCTGTTTAACGCCAGATCGATCACAAATAAAACTTTTATATTAAGTGATTTGATCTCAACTCATCGTCTGGATCTGTTTCTGATTACTGAAACCTGGCAGAAAACAGTTGCTTCTCTGAACTTCTTCCAAATGGCTACTCCCACCTGAGCGCACCGCGTGGGGCTGGAAGAGGGGGGGGGGGGCGTGGCTGCAGTCTTCAATGAGGCGTTCAAATGCCGTTTGTTGCCTCAGAAAAACTATAGTAACTTTGAAATAATGCTTTTTTGTGCTGGAATCTCCTAAACCTCTGCTGTGTGGCCTCTTTTATAGGCCTCCACAATACAATAAAGAATTTCTCAGTGAGTTTTCAGAACTACTGGCTGACCTGCTGCCAACATTTGACTCGCTGCTCTTTTGTGGAGATTTCAACGTGCACACCTGTTGCTCAAGTAATCAACTTGGATATGAGTTTCAGGACCTTCTGGACTCTTTTAACCTGTCACAGTCTGTCTCGGGGGCCACCCACAGCCAGGGTCCCCCATCCTCCCAAAGTCAGTTCACTGATGCCTTCAAGAGCACTGACTTATGCTTTGCTCTGTTCAAAACCAGACTGAAGACCCACTTGTTCAAAAAAGCTTTCAGTGTGTAACTTTTATTACTTTTGGTATTTTAGTATGTAGCATTTTTATTTCCATTGCCTTCTTTTATTACTGTTGTTATTTATTCTATTTTCACTGATTTATTGTTCCAGTTTATTCATCTTTTTATCCTGTTAAGCACCTTGGTGCTTAACAGGACAACAACAATGCAAGGCATTGTAGGAAGGTGCTATACAAATAAAGTTTATTATTATATTATTATTATTATTATTAATAATTTGTGCCATTGTCAGTTCTCTTTAGTTAGTATTTGCTCCAGCTCCAACCGCTCTCACCTGTTCCCAGTTTGTACAAAGTATTTATTAATTTTATTCCATCACTGACATACCACTTGTTTAATTCCAGTTGTACTTTACCAAGTGTGATGAATTATGAAGGGAACCCGTAACTTCAACCACAACACAGGAGTGAACAAAAAGATTCATTGAAAATTTGTCAGGAGGCGAACTCCTGAGGGAGAAAGTAAACTTAAACTTTGTAGAGTTTGATAGAGATGCAGCAGCTGTGATAATGTCAGAGGGGAGGAAGGTTTGGAGGGACGGAAGTACAGCCAGATCATGTAATATGTGAGTGTTATTTGGAAGTCCGACAAACACTCTTCTTCGGGTTGTGGAGCTTGGTTCTCGGAATTAATAACTCCTAGAGTCTGGGTTCTGAGATTGTGGACAAAAAAAACAACCAAACAAAAACAAAAAAAGCATGCATGGGTCATTTGTTGAGAGGCAGACAAGACTACATTTATCAGAGGGGTTTAGCAAGAATCGGTGGTCAAAAAGCAGAGCAAAAGTCGAGGTCCAGATATCTGTTGGGCAGAAGTTATCAGTCACGGGCGAGGCAAAAAGGAGAAGAATCAGTGGTCATGAAGTGAGTCGATAACAGGAGCAGGAACAAGAACACTGGATAACTAAGGCACAAGATGATCAGATAACCTGGCAGGGAGGCAGAGACTGAGGACTGTTTAAAGAATTGCTGCACACAAGTGAGCTGAGTGAAGCTGATGAGTGGAGGAGTTAGCAGGGCAAGCAGAAAATACATATACTGTACAATGGCCTGGCATGACATGAATCATGAACCATTACACCAAGAAAGTAATCCTCAGTATTTTTGCTGTTTTAATTCTTGCTAGTCTTTTTTCACTTTCCTTACGTGTACTGGCAAGTTCTGGAAAAATAAAGTCCTCTTCAGTTAGTTTCATGTAATTACAAGGAATATATTTTCTGATACAGAGCCTAGGCTAAAATCCAACCTGGCACAGACAATGTATTAATTTAGTTGGCATTAAATACTGCCCATTTAGAATATACAAATAACCAAACATGATTTTTTTAAACACCACAAACAAACGAACAACAACAAAAAAAGCCACAGCTAGGATACATACTGTACCATGGTGCTTGCCCGTTAACTGCTGGAGGTAGACACACCATCCCTGTGATCGTGAACAGGATTAGGTGGTAGGAAAATAGATGGATGGATGAATGACAAAATGTTGTTTTTCTTGATATGACAGGATCATGTTGAATGAATGGTGCATAGCAATTAAGCACATAATGCAGAAATAGCACAAACTATTTTTTCAAGTGCTTCCATAGCAACAGAGAGATGGTGTGACTGCAGGAAGCTGAGTTTGCAGCTGCTTGCTGCTGTGTGTTCTTGCCTTGTCAGTAGGGCTCATGTCACCACAAGTAGTTTCTGCATTTAGATTTAAAATTTTAGCACACATTGAGTACGTATAAACAGCAGTCAACAGACCTCAGTTCATTTCACAAATTAGTTTTTGTCAGTTTCATCAGTTTAATAATTAAACTAAATAAGCTAATGTCTACACTGCCCTGTTTGATGTACCTCAGGGAGCTAGTGGAGTGATGCATTCACTTATATTTGGACATTAGATAATTACTTATTGAAACTCCAGTTGGATTGTGTTGGATAAAAAATATTTTCTATACATCTTATCATTCAATTAAGTTTATTTGTATAGCACATTTCAGCAACAACATACAGTCACCAATTCTGAAACCAGTAACAAACATTACATTTTGTCGAGTGCCATCAAATATGTGGACCAATGTTCCATTTGTTATACATGTAGTTCAAAAACAACTCTAAACAGGTGGGGTTTTCAATCTTGATTTAAAGGAACTCAGTGTTTCAGCTGTTTTGCAGTTGTCTGGAAGTTTGTTCCAGATTTGTGGTGTATAGAAGCTGAATGCTGCTTCTCCATGTTTGGTTCTGGTTCTAGGGATGTAGAGCAGACCAGAACCAGAAGACCCAAGTGGTCTGGAAGGTTGATATAACAACAGCGGATCTTAAATCAGGGGCGGCCGCCACTAGAGGGCGCCAGGGCGCCGCCCACTGGAAGTTCTGGACCAGTTTACAATTGAATACTTAAAAAAAAAAAAAAAAAAAATGAAATAATAACATAAAAATATTTCGAAATATATGCATATATGTTTTTAGTTGTGTAGGATAAATATTTTATGAGCAATGATGAGTTATATTGTTTGTTTCAAAAAACGTTTTTCTGATTGGTGACGTATTTCCTGTTTGGGGCGCTCTTATCTGATCCATTGACTCTAATTATAGCTGGCGCATGCGTACTGATGCCACCACGTTACGATACAATGGGTCTCTTCAGGGCACTGTTTTGTACGCCCTGGACAGTCCAACGTGAGCTGAACGTACAGAACAATGTACTTCCGGTCCAGTTTTTTTTTTTTTGTCTGGGATTACAGAGCTGTGCAGTGACTCAAGCAGGCTTGATCAGGTACGTTTTAAATAATTTAAAGCCCTTTATCTAATATCTATTTGCATTTCTGACTGATATGCCTCTCAGATATTAGAAGGCTCTGTGAGAAAAGCCTTCAACTGACTGCAAGTGGGAAGTGATGAGTTTGTTTTTTTCTTTGTTTGTTTGTTAGCATGATAGCGCTAGCCGCCTGGTTATTGGCTCTGATGGCTACATTTATTTAAATTTGCTTATAAAAAATTATCAAATATTAATAATGTTATATACTAAATAAATGTCACTGGTGGTGTTATACTACTGTATTTCTTAACACTGTATTGATCTAGAGAATGAAAACAAAGCCTCTAACAAGTAACTAGCTCCTATTAGATGTTGTGGACCAGCTGGTTTTAGATGTTGTGGACCAGCTGGTTTTAGATGTTGTGGACCAGCTGGTTTTAGATGTTGTGGACCAGCTGGTTTTAGATGTTGTGGACCAGCTGGTTCTAGATGTTGTGGACCAGCTGGTTCTAGATGTTGTGGACCAGCTGGTTTTAGATGTTGTGGACCAGCATCTATAGAAGTTGTGGACCAACATGGTTCTGGATTTTTGGGTTTCTCCTCTATGGTTTCTGGTCTTAGAACTTTTGAAGTTCTTTAGATTTCTCAGGGTTGTGCAGGTGGTAAGAGGAGAGACAGACTCCTCCTCCTCACCTGTCTCTCCTCTTACCACCTGCACAACCTCCAATGACCGCCACCGGTGCTGTTGACAAACGGTGTCAGCAGAAATTGTGCTACTGTTAGTAGAAGACCACGAGGAGGGAAACGTGTCAGGAGACAGAGGAGAAGAGGAAAGTGAAGAATGTAGGACTGAGGGTTGCAACTCTAAATGTGGGGACAATGACAGGCAAAGGTAGAGAGCTGGCTGACATGATGCAGAGAAGGAAGGTAGATGTTTTATGTGTCCAAGAGACCAAGTGGAAGGGCAGCAAGGCCCGCAGCATTGGAGCAGGGTTCAAACTTTTCTGGTTCCAGTTCTAATAGAAGAGTTCACAGTTTCTGGTTCCAGTTCTAATTGTATTACTAAAATAATGATAACAGAATATGATAGAAGTTGTCCAAAAATTGAAAAGTGGAAGCAGAACACTCCCATTCTCTTTTCACACTGATGCCTCAAACAAGGTGAAGATGAACCATGTTTTATTAATGATAGTTTTATACAAATGGATACACCTGATATATACAAATAAAAACATGATCAAACTTTTACTTTACTTTACTACAAACATAATTATGCATACTTCTACACATGTTTAAAAAAATTCAACAGTTTATGGCGCCCCCCCCCATAAAATAAAATGACCAGCCGCCACTGTCTTAAATGTATTGTGGTGCTGAGCCATTCAGCAATTTATCAACTAAGAACAGTGTTTTAAAGTCAATTATCTGAGCTACAGGGAGCTAGAGTAGAGCTTTTAAAACTGGAGTGATGTGCTCTATCTTCTTGGTTTTAATAAGAATGTGACCAGCAGTAGTCTGGATCAGTTCAGCTGTCTGATTGATTTTTTAGGCAGACATGTGAAGACACTGTTTCAGTCAGCAATGCAACTAAAGATAGACACGTGGAAAAGTTTATCTGGATCTTGCTGCAACATTAGTCCTTTAATCCTGGAGGAAATGTTCTTCAGGTGATAGAAGGATTACTTTTAACTGTATTTATGTGGCTCTGAAGATTCAGATCTTAGTCCATCACCACACCCATATTTTGGGCCTGATCACTAGTTTCTAGCTGGCATAACTGAAGCTGTGTGCTGACTCTAGATCGTTCCTCTTTAGGTCCAAATATAATTACGTCAGTTTTGTTTCTGTTCAGCTGGAGAAAGTTAAGACAACTGTCCAAGATCTGGGGCCTCATGTACAAAGACTTGCGTGGATTTCCTACTGAAAAGTGACGTACGGTCAAATCCAGAAAAGTGTGTACGCACAAAAAAATCCAGATGTATCAAACTGTGCGTACACCGGAATCCACGCACATTCCTTTTGTACATCACAACCAACGTGGAACTGAGCGCACGTGAGACACCTCCCCTGACACGCCTTCATTTACATATGTTAAACAGATGCAAATTACTTCCTGCATGTGTGAAGGACATGTTTGTTTGATCCCTGCGCGATCAGAAATTATTTCTAGATTCAGGAAAATAATGAATTTAATATAATATGAGTGAGGAAAATAATCCTAAGTAAGAATAGTAATAAAATGTGTTCATCACACAAAGAACGAGTGATTGTGTGTCGGATTTGTGTGTGCGCGCACCCTGCTTTGGTGCGCCAGCTCATCCATTCATTCTGAGTGAAAATATTAACTTTGCGCACGGGTTTATTACCATAATTACTGTAAACACAGAGGAACTTAGATGTTTGGTAGAACATAGATCTTTGTTTATTTAATAGATGATATGAAGAAACGGGTCTGTGCGTCTCAGTGGAGAGTTTTCATGACATGACTGATGTTGGAGTCTCCAAACGCTGCGCGCGCCACATTGTGCGCAATCTGTTTGTCTGTGAAGCCTTTACTCTCCTACAAGTTATATATGGTGTACTTCCACGTGTCATTTTGGAGAAATCTACAATAAACGCAGATCATGAATCACCTCCAGCTGCCGTGTAACACCGGCGTGGGTGCGCGCGCGCTCCAAAGCGCGACCACTCAGCCTTTGGAATCATATGGATGAGACATTCCATTAAATATGATCAGGCTTTGTGTGTACTGGACTGCCCTGATCGGCCTGCCAGCTCCCTCAGGAAAGCTCCTGTGGAACAGTTTGATCGCTGCTTCTGCACGCGTGATGCACGGCTCCTGCATGTGTTGCTCCAGAGCGCAGCAGTGCCAAACTGAAAAATGATTATTTCTGAAAACGGCTGATAAGCCATATCCTAGATCAGAAAATTATATCTGTTTATTAATAAATGCTCTGCGTGTTACACTATTTATTATATTCTCCAGTAAGGCTGAATGAATCCGTTCCTGTTAAATTTATTCTTTGCACAACTTTGCGCGTCCTTTATTTCACTGCGTCATGTGGATGTAATACTTGTTAATCGTGTGTTTGGTGGGAATATTAATCATTTTCACATCATGAACAGTTAATAATAATAATAATAATAATGAATTCAATTTATAACGCACTTTTCATTAATGGAAATCTCAAAGTGCTACAAGGTGCAACAGAATTAAATGTCAATAAAACAAATAATAAAACAATTAAAATCAACAACAGTGTCAGCTATGATCAAAAGTAGAATCATGAGGAGTATAGTATGCTCGGTTGAAAAGAAAGGTCTTCAAGCCGCTCTTAAAGTCAACCACAGATTGTGGGGCTTCAGTTTCTCGAAAGCACCTGTAAGTGTCGCCAAAGGAACAATAACCACAGAAACGTGCGTACGCCAGCAGGGGAGCTGGCGTGGAAATGTACTTGGATGCTGTTGTGAAATAAAATTGTTTTTGTCTTCATGTTTCATTTTGCTCCTTTGCTACAAGTTGATGCAAGCAGTAGCATATCTTGTTTGGCAAATGTTTGTGCAAAACAACTACAGGGACTTTCCACTCAACCTAGAGGGGTAAGAAAAACATTCCTGTGGCATGAGTTTAGGTATCAGTCGAGGATAGAAAAACATTCCTGTAGCATGAGCTTAGGGATGGGCAACAGAGGAGAGTATAAGAACCATACTTCCTCCTCCAGAGAACAACGCAGGAACAAGCTACGAGGGAAAACTCTCAGGTTGTATGTCTCTATGAATGCGCATTCAACTGTCTTTTTCTTTCTTTCCCTCTGTCCCCACTCTTTATCCCTGGTTCTCTTTTAAACAAATATAATGGTTGTTAGAAATAGAACAAATGTATTCTGTGACTTTTTAAACTTATGATCAATTAAACTGGTTTTTGGAACTTTAAATTATGTGCGTCTGTCGTGTATTCAGCGTATCTCCTTCTTTGTTCCAAAGAGAACCAAACAACGAATTCTGGGGCGACTAAGAATCATAAGCCAACAAAAATGGAGGTCCCACTGAGATGGTTGCACGCGGACAGGAAGGGGGAGTCCAGAACACTGATCAGTGACCGGTCACCTCAACAAAAAAAGGTAGGCAGATTCCTGTTTAAACAAAATCTGTGATTGGGAATTTTTATAGGCAAATTTATTCAGTGTGATTGGACTCCAGTCAGTAAAGATAAGGAAATAAAACGAGTAGGTATTTATACACGTAAAAGTAAAATAATAACACCCAAGTCCCAGGTAAAACACGCAGTGGTCGAGCCTCCCAGTGAGCCGACGGGCTTCTGGAACAGAGGGGTCGGGGTTCTAGGATAAATAAATAATTTATTCGCCGCTGACCCTGTAACTCTGAGACCAAGTTAACTGTAAACTTGCTAAAGTGGTGACTAGCTTAAAAACAGTGACAATTTAGACTTACTTATAATTCGAGATTAAATAAGTAAGGGTGGGACTAGGGTGAGAGTTTTGAAATGAACGTGCTGACTTTTGCTGAAGAAAAATAAATAAACAAAAATAATCCGATACAGTTCCAAACTGGACCAGTTAAATAAAATAAAAGTAGTCACAGAATACTAAATCTTTTTATGTTCTAAAATAGTGGGGTTCCTGGCAATGTGAGGAGTCAACACACGACCATACCAATCTTATTTTACACTCAAAAGGTTCTAAAAAAAATATATATATATATATATTTTTTTTTCATTGTTGAAGTTTTCTGGCGTCAGAGTCTCGCGTGAATGAAGTGCAAAAGTTGGCCTGTCCATTGTCTTCATGTTTGATGTTTGTCTTTTGTCAAAAACCATAAGACCAACTGTGTGAATGAGTTACAAGAAAAAAGTTCCTGTGTGAGAATTCGCAGTAAAAGAATCCTGGTGATCTGGCTTGCCCCTGAGGAACGTTCAGATTGCTAAAGGACATTCCTTTCGGGGAATAACTGTGGTCTCACTGGTTGTTCCAGTATCAATAAAGATTAATAGGCTTGGTGTGTGTGTGGACATGGAGGAGAGTTTCAGCAAACAACTTGAGAAAACCTTGCTTAAAACATTGACCGAGCAGATTAAAATCATAAAAAATAAAAAAAATGCAATGTCTTTGTCAGTTCAGGACAAAAAACAAGAAAAACTACTTAAAAAAAGGGGTTAAAAGAACTAGATCAGCACTCAGAACTAAAAAGCACTATAAACCTAATGTGGGAACAAATACTTAAAATCCGGAAAGAGAAAGACAGGTTAGAGAAGAAAAAACTGCAGCTGAGGAGTATGGTATATTTAATGTTTATGAGAAGCAATCTGAAATCTGAAACTAGCAGAAATAAGTCCAAAGAAGCATAATCCAAAATATCTGAAACAATCGGGAATTAAAAAGAAAAAATCTGAAATGAGGAGATAATATTTTATCAGTTATGTATAGAGCTCAAAATAATGCATTACCTTTAAATATCCAAATGCACTTTGTTAAAAGACAAAGTTGTTATAATCTTAAGGGGACAAAGTTGTTTGTAAAAGTACATTAAAACGGTTTACATTTCTCCATTTTAACAGGATTAGATCATTTTCTACAGCATGAATGTGGGTGAAATGAAAAAATAGAACTTCAGCTCAGTTCTGAACGAGGGTCTGGTTTTAACCAGGCTAGAAGGCCTCAGGATTGTACGGTTTTTTGAATAAACAAATGAAATATTTGCGGATAGTTCGAGATAAATTAATTAGGGCCGAATGAACCGTCACAATTGGAAGTATTGATCAAAAAGGATTATGACATTCTATCTCAATAATTTTAGGTTATAACATTTAGACAAACGGGAAAGTTGGAAAATTGCAGTGAACCTCCCGTTAGCATAGCATAGGCTGCCCAACAGCGGACATTTTATAACTTTGTAACGGTAAACAGCTCACATCGGATTCGCTAACAAAGCGTACAGTGGCGCGTCGTGTAGATAAACAATATCGACTTTAAATAATCCAAAGTTGGTTTTTGTAGACGAACTTAGCAGCTAACAGCAAAGCTAACGAGCCACTAGGTCCGACGTGGTTTACGAGACGTCTTATAATTTGTGTATAGGCCGTGAGGATGTAGAACCGAACGCATCATACTTGTATTTCCCAATATAAGAAGCAGAGAAAGTGGATTACCAATCTGGAAGACGTACTTTTGTGAATAGTTCCAGTGAATGTCCACGTCTTGTAAGCGTTCCGGACGCAAAAGACAGTCGTTTCCTGTATAGCCTGAGCAGGGTTGCCAGGTGAGAAATGTAGGATTATCGTACACCCATTATAAACAAAATAATAAAGTACTGTACTGTAGCGTCTAACAGGCACTCACAGCTTTGTGGCGTCAGTGCTGGGGGGAACCATAGACATTAATACGCATTATTGTCTGGGGGCAACTAAAGAGCTTTACAGAAAGTCTTCTGTCACATTTAGAAAAGCACGATTAGCTGGAATTTAAGACGCCTTCAGGGTTCACAAAAAACTCCGACAAACAGTTGCGACAGGCTGATGGAAACCGGTCACAACTACACGTTTACAGAATGGCGAAATTATTGTATTTTTGGCCTTTGTCGGGATTATTGATCGTACATCGTACAGAGGGCAAAATTATCGTACAAATACGAAAATTATCGTACACCTGGCAAACACTGAGCCTGAGTATAATGGAGACCCCTGATGGACGAAAAAAGGTACTGCAGACAGGAGCATAATGATTTCTAGAAAAGCCAAAAACAGGTCGGAGTCACTTTTATTTTTTAATTTAGTCATCCAGTTGGGTTATTCGTTCTGAAACATTTAATAAAAGTAAAGGGATGCAGGTACAGAGTTTAATAACTGTTTGGAGTCAGATGAATAAAAGAAGAGGACAGATTGGGGTTTGAAGAATAAATAATAATAATATAGTAATGAATTCCATTTATAACGCACTTTTCATTAATGGAAATCTCAAAGTGCTAAGGAGGGAGTAGCCCTCACAGACAGGTCTTAAATAAATACATCTTTAATTTTAATCTATTGAGGACATAAATTGAATCTCAATTTATAATAAGTGGAGAGTTGGACTTTAAAAATCAACTAAGGGATGACAAAGACCCGGCAGGGGGCTTTAGTCGGCCCGCAGATGAATCTGAATTATTAAAAAATAAATAAAGTGTTTTAGCAGAACTGTTTTTTTGTATGTCCAGAAGCCCAGATTTAGCTTTTTTAGATTTCTCTACTGTCATGATCCACGTTCACGTTCATCTGGTTTTAGTTCAATGTTTATTTTCATAGTAAAGTGTGTTCTGATCAGCCTTCTTCCTGCCTTCATGTGCTGCTGCAGCCTTCTTCCTGCCTTCCTGTGCTGCAGCTAATCAACCTAGATTTCATCCACCTGTTGCAGCCAGTATATAAGTCCCAGCCTCACTCTCAGTCTCTGCCAGATTTATGAAAAGGTTATCCTGAGTAGTTATCCAGCATTCATGTCTAGTCTTGCTCTCCTCGTCTCGATTCTGGTTCTGTTTCATGGCTTAAAGATTCCTGCCTGCTCCCTTCTTGGATACTCCTCTGCCTCAGCTCTTCTGGTTCTGACCTCGGACCTCACCTCTGGATTCTGCCTTGTGTTTTTGCCCCTGAACGGATCTCTCCACCCATCTGCCTCCTGGAAACTGACCCACGCCTGTGTACCCCAACCAAGTAAGACGCCTGCTCCTCTTAACCTGTTTCTCTCTTCTGAATTATTGTGCATGACCTTGGATTGGAACTCGGATAACCCATGGACTAAAAAGTCCATCTGGATCAAGCATCACAAACACAAAAGTGATCGTGGACTACATCTAAGACGCTCAACGTCTAACTGGAAGTCAACCCGGAATAAACAAACTCTGAGAAGGTTAGTTGACTCATTCAAAGTCAAAGCCTCACCTCTGTTCATCCCAGTTGCTAACCTTCTCCTCTCCTGTTTAGAGCTCCTGTTTCCGGTGACCTGTGAAACCCGATCCAGCCTTCTATTTCATAATAAACATTTTAAAACTTCTCGGTGTGTTGGCAATTTAGTGAAACTCAAACCCTCAATCATTACATCTACTTGGATTATTGAGCATGCATCAGGGTATTTAACAAAACATTTTGTTGAATAAATGTTTTAAAACGTGCAATCAATGATCAGTTTTTTAATATGTAATGCACTTAAATGTTAAACTGAGTAAAAATGTGAAAGGACAATTAATTTAATGTTAATATCTTTATAATTTATTTATTCTTTGCACTAATACAAAGACAAAAAGTGGACCTTTAGAATGAGTATTCTGGTCTGACCCCCTTGAGATCAGATTAAGCTGTATGCGGCCCCCAGATCAAAATGAGTTTGACACCCCTGGACTAATAGTTATATACCTGGAACAACAGGCCAAAATGAAAGAGCCCACATTTTACTTTGAATAAATGAGCCACTGAGCTTAATAATCTCAAATTGACAATTTAGGAGGGCATCTAGCTGTGCGGTTTAGACATGAAAATATACACGATACATAAATAAATCCAACAAGAAGGCAGATCTTAGAAGGCTCAAGGAATTGGCTAATTATCATAGACTGTATACTAGCAAGGGGGTCTTAGGAAATAGTAAATTATATTTTCTGAAATAAAAGTAGGCTACAGTATTTGGTTTCAGGGTAAATTGATTATTTCACTTTTAGGTAAACTAATGTTTTGGATCTGTTGTGCAGATCAGATTAAAAGATGCCTCTGTCGAAGGATCTATAATAGAGCTTGTTAACAGAAAATTAATTTGATCCTGGTCTGTTAATGATTTTTTAATTTTTTAAAATAGCCTCATTGAACAGTGTTGATGGAACGGCAAAAGTGAGTCTTATGAATCCCACCTCATCTATACAGAACACATAATGGTAAATATGCATTAAGGTAGGCCTCTGTCAAAACACATGCAGCATCTGACTTTTGAATCTCAGCTACTGTGGTTATTGATCAGATCGGATCAGATTTAATATGAAGGTGTGTCCAGAAACTGACTCACTATGACTTCACTGGGAAGAACAACAACATGGCTGGATTCATATGCGACCTTGCTCAAGAACTTTTGAGGGGCTCACGCAAGGAACGACTGAAAATAAAGGCACCAAAAGAACAAAAGACTGTCCACAAAAACTTTCAGCCGAGCAGAGGCAAAGACTTTCTCAAAGAACTGTCAAAACATGGTCATCAGACACAAATGGCCAGGATATACGGTCCGGATTTGGGGGGTCCGGACGAGAATCAGAACCCAGTGAACGTCTCACTGGGGTCTGGAACAAGAGAAAGCTGAACACGTTCTCCAAACAGACAAGAAAACAAATGGTTCTGAAGTCACTCACACCAGCAAAGGCTGCACCCCATATTGGTCTGTGAGGATCTGTCGTTGGTCTTAGTAGCCGGGATCAAAACTATAGTTGCTATGATAATTTTTTTAATGAAACACATAGGCGACATTTGGGGCCTGCCAGCGCGGGCTTCATGATTCTCAGTTATACTGTGCTCAGGTGGATCTGACCACTTGCTTTTTCTGGTTCCTGTAACTCTGTGGTGAAGCTTAAGGAAAGCAAGGGAAATGATCCCAGCTCCTGACCCCAAAACGAGTTAACTTTTATATTTTTGTTTTTGCAGTTGTCCTTGGCGGAGTGCATGTTGGGATTCTGATGTGTCACAAGGGGTACATTTTGGTAAATGATTATAATTTTAAAGAAAATGAGATGATATCGTAGATTACAGTTAGCTATATGGTTGTGAAAACCAAATTAGTGGTGGCAATAGGCTGAGGTTTAGGAAACATCTGACACTAGTGCTAAGGTTAAAGGATGGTAAATTTAGACACAATTTCCAATTTATTAACCAAATAACTTTGGCATAATTGAAACAAGGTAGAGTTTTGTTTCAAAAGGGGGTTAAGGGGCTGACAGATGTTTCTAAAAATAGAGAGGTTGGAATTGGTCCCTAGAAATAACTAATTAGAAATAACTAGATTGTAAATGTTTCCTAGAAACAACTAGGTTGACAAATGTTCCTAGAAATAACTAATTAACTAAAAGATGAACTGATAAATTGACGTTATAAACAAAGTTCACTTGCGTTGATATTGAGGCGGCATCGGTCTTGAACGTTTTATTTTCTTTAATCATGTCATGGAGGAAGGAGTATTGATGCAAGCATGCAAGCATATTTCAAATGAGCAATTAACAACACTGTTTTTTTGTTGTTTTTTTTTATGTGTGTGAAGCAGGATGGGGGACGCCCCTTGGAAATGTTTTCTGGCCTGCAGGCTCGAACCACTCAAACCTGAAGTGGACCTGATCAAAGGGTGTTTAGAAATATGATGGTTCTGTAGATTTATAGCAATTGACTTGACGAGACGACATGTGACTTATTGACTCAGGAAGAAGGTGTATAGAACCACAGGTGTACAATGTTTTGTGAATTATGCTCTGCCGCCGCTTGCTATGTTATTTCTATGTGTGTAATTTCTGCTATAAGCTGAGTGAAAAGGTACAGTATTTTTGTAAGTATGAACCGCCTCAAAACTACTCATAATTAACCCTAATGAAGATTAAGCCTCTTCCAAACCCAACTAACATGCATGATTCATTCTTTGTACTACTGATTTATAATTTATTGGGTGTTGTTTGCTGTGGCACATTCTGTTTATTATAGGTGGTTCCTGGAAATGCTCCAGCTGAGGGGGTAAGGATGGAACTTTATTTTTGTTTTATTGCACATTTCTGGGTACAAATTTTAATATAATATTGGAGAAATTGGCTTACGTTTTAGAATCTGATTTATCAGTACCATTGTGAGTGGGTTTATGGATAGACAGTAGAGAGTAATTTAACTCACATGGATTTACCTATGTTTGGGCCTTCTCTCAGATGAGTGAATTGGGTTAAACCGAGAGGCCCTGTTGTAATCTAACAAGTTGAAAGTTTGTGGTTTAGATTTTCTTAACAGATTTCAAAGGAGGCAAGACCAGACAGCTCTGGTCAAGTACGGACCCGTGTGAGGTCGCTGAACGCACACCACAGGCAGTGCGTGTCAATGCCAGGGGATCCACACGGTTCAGTGTGCTCCAGCCCGTGAACCAGGAAGGAGCTAAAGGATTGGGCTGGACGACAAGAAGAGCTCGCATTCGAACTCTTGTGCCTTGATAGACCAAAGTAGTCGAGTAAAGTTGCGTGCGGGCTCAGAAGGACTCTGTTTTATGGGGCCACTCGATACTGGAATGTCCACACATAGCCCAGACACCTAGAGAGATAAAAACATTACATATTAGATCCGCTCATTCTCAATCAGTTCATCTGGACAGTTTCTTTTTAGTAGAAACGTTTCACCCTCACTCCAGAGGGCTTCGTCAGTCAGAGTAGTCCAAAGCAAACTGAAGCTACCCCACCAAGTAAACAACTTAAGTGGACCAACCAGTTTGCTGTAGCCAAGATGGTTTCTGGGGGCTTGTCCCTCGTCGACTCCTCCCAGGCAGGCAGACATGTCCAAAGTGGTTCAAGACAAGAAAGTTCATTCTCAATAGTCCAGGTATCAAATCCGCTCATTCTCAATCAGTTCATCTGGACAGTTTCTTCTTTGAGAATGAGCGGACACTTGGCAGACTTTTGTGTCTTAGATGGAAGACATGTATGTCTAAGATGTTCATGTATCTGTAGTTGATCCAGTGTGTGTGTGTGTGTGTGTGTGTGTGTGTGTGTGTGTGTTTCTCCTTTTTTTGTGTTTGTGTTCTAACAAACAAAACAACAACAACAACAAAGCAATAAAAAAAACATTGATTAGAAAATATTGTCAACAAAACTGTGGCGTTTGTGTTTTTCTTACAAAATCATCATTGGACATGATCCTTCTCAGGTGGAGAGAGGTGTGTGAGGTCTGAGCAGTGCTGTGTTGGCCAACAAACTCAGAACTAAAACATTTTCATTCATGCTTGAAATAACAGCAGGTGCCAAGCAGCAATGCAGATAAACATAAAACACGGGAAGGACTCTTCAGGAACAAAGTGTGAAAGAGCATATGAGCATCATGAAAAGCTGAAATTAGCCCTCTCTTATGGGGGGGGGACATTTATTATCCTATAAAAGATATGATGGCCACTTCCTCTGCTCTAAACAGAATGCAGGGAGTAGGTGGGTATGGAGAGGCTCAGAGATGGTGTCACAGCAGATTTACACCCAGCCAAGGATGCCACTGGGCTTTTGTTCTTGTTGCTTGTTTTGTGTGCGCTTGCTGCTGTGACATTTGTTCAACAAAGAAAAAACAAGACAACACCCCTGCTGCCCCCACAGAGCATCACCACCACCTCCAGGTCAGGCCTCCGCCTCCAGTCAACACTCAAATGTCAGTCTGTGCTTTAAAGGAGCTGAAGACTGCAGGGTTGGAGTATTGTATTATCCTGTGATGTTCAGGTTCGATTCTTCCAATCTTTTTATCAAACTGATTCAAAACAAGGTCACCTCCTGGCTGTTTTTCATTCATATACCCAACATACCGGTATCTAAAATTCACAAAGAGCTCTGTGAGTGATGTGTGACAGGAAACAATGATTTGAAAAATACTTACTTGCTTTGCCTTGTGCATTTTAGCAGATTTACAAACATCGTTAAACTGAAATGAAAAAAAAAAAACAACAGGATTTTAAAACTCATATTACTGAACCAGGTAAACTAAACCAGCAGTCATCCATCCATCCATCCATCATCTTTACCCACTTCTTTCTTTTTGGTTTGTTGGGGTCACTGGTGTCCATATCCAGCTCTCACTGTGTGAGAGGCGATGGACACCCTGGACAGATCTCCAGTCCATCACAGGGACACATCCTTTATGATTGTCTATTATTGTCTTTGTTGTCCACTAATAGAGTGGAGAGGGAAGAGACTAGGGAAGTCTGGGCCTCCATACTTAAACTGGTACCCCTGCAACCCGACCCCAGATAAGCGGAAGAAAATGGATGGATGGATGGATGGATGGATGGAAGGATGGGTGGATGGGTGTATGGATGGATGGATGGATGGATGGATGGATGGATGGAAGTTATGACAGGTTATGAATGATAAAATATGTTCAAAAATGATCCTAAAGTTTTTAACCTGATAGTGAAGAAACATGCATAGAAGTTGAATTGGTCTTGGAGGCAAAGGTGGATTTTGAGATGTTAACAATCTAAGGGGCAAAAATCAACAGGAATTTAATAAAACAAGATAACTTTTCTTACAACTAATTTTGATCAAATTACCCCCCCCCCCCCACCTCCACCACACACACAAGCCGTTTCCGCACTGCACAGCCCTCCCTGGCTCAGCTCGTCCCAGGTTGGCCCTGAGCCCAGCCTGGCCCGCCCCCGCTCAATTCACATTGTGTGGAGAGCCGCCTTGCAGTGGGTGGGGAGTTCTTAGCCAACGCCATTTCATCACTTGGTTGAACTTATTTTACGTTTGTCTTTTATTGGATTAAAAAAAAGGAGTTTGTGTTAACCACAGGCATAACACAAACTCATTTTTTATCCAATAAAAGACAAACGTAAAGTAAGTCCAACCAAGTGAGGATCGAACCCGAGTCGAGATAAAGTTTGGAGTGGCAACCCAACGCTTTTCCAGTGAACCACTGAGGCGTGTTGCTATTTCCAGGTCAGACGCACGCTTAAAAACTGTCTCATTGCGTGTGGTGCTGTTCAGCTCCCTCTGTACACACTCGTCTGCTATGTAGTTTAAAAAGAAGCTGACTTCATCGTTAGACCACGCAATGGGGGCTTGGGAGGTAGACATGTTTCCCTAACGTAAAATGGAGGTTGTTGTTAGAACGATGCAGTCGCAGTTGATGACTCATCACGCAGCAGTCCCGCCCCTGTTGCAAACAACAAATCAAATGATGAGCAGTACATGACGTCAAACTGTATGGAAGTGGTTATGTTTCATATTTAAAACTAAAATGGATTAGCAGAAATGCTTTTTCATTTCAAAGTCAAGCAGCATTTGTTGACTCATAAATAAAATTTAAAATGAATAATCCAAATTGCATTTTCATTTTCTTCTTCGAGACTGCTCAATTTGTAAATTAATTAAAATGATGAATAAAATAACGTTTAACATTTAATTTTCAAAATATGTCCTAGTAAAAAGTGACCAAAATTCATTTTGAAATGTCAATTTTGAAAATTAAAATGAAATAGCAGAAAAGCTTTTTCATTTCAAAGTCAAGCTGCCTTTTTTGTCTCATAAATAAAATTTAAATTAAATTATTTTCATTTTCTAAATCAAGACTGCTCATTGTGTAAATTAATTAAAAAGATAAATAAAATAACGTTTAACATTTAATTTTCAAAACATGTCCCAGTAAAAAGTGACCAAAATTAATTTTGAAATGTAAAATTTGAAAATTAAAATGTACTGTATTAGCAAAAAAGCTTTTTAATTTCAAAGTCAAGCTGCCTTTTTTGTCTCATAAATAAAATGAAAAATAAATCATTTTCATTTTCTTTTTCAAGACTGCTCAGAACTGCAGAGGAAACTAAGAACAATTTGCATTTTCATTTTCACTCTGAACCCTGCTCCAAGTGTAACTTTAATCAATCTCAGTTGGCAATTCCAAGTGGTTGCTTCACAACACCCACTGAATCACTGATTGGCTGTTTTAGCAGCAGGCAGAGTTTTAGACAGGGACAGGAAAGTGTCCTGCTGCCCTGGTTGGTTATACAGATGTCTCCCTCCAGTGCACGTGCACACACAGCTGATCCGCTGCAGAGGCTGCAAAGCTATACAGTATATGTTAGTGTTACTGAGTTTAATTTCTGTTAATAACTGATTACAAATCAGCGTCTTTTACACAAGTGTAGCCAGGATTTTCTGAGGGGCGACTTGTTAAATCCAAAACTGGAACTATGAAATGCAACATACCTGGTAGTCTAGTGGTTAGAGCATTGGGTTTCAGTTCCAAGCCTTTTCTTGACGTGAGTTTGAATCCCACTTGGGACAACTTATTTTAAGCTTGTCTTTTATTGGAGAGGGGAAAAAAAGAAGTTTGTGTTTATGCCTGTGGTTAACAATCCGTGTGTCATTCGTTCTTTCTATTTTTAATTGCCAATCAAAAATCAAATAATGAAAAAGTGACTGGTTATTTTGTTTTTCGTTTTATTTTTTCAAACCAAAAACGAATAATGGCCTGGTTTTTCATATTTTGTTTTTATGCTAAGATCAAAAACACGAAATGGAAAATTGGGCACTTGAACAGAATTTGATTTAAATATTTAATTTGACGGCTTTACGTGACCCGGAAATGGTCTGTGCGCGGCACAATGGCGGCGCTAGAACCACACACTGTTTTGATTGAGGACTTGTTTAACAGCGGTTTGACACACACTGAAATTTCCTGCTCGTTGCAGCAGATGGGTATCTTACAATGCTCGGAAATGAGCGTCAGACGATTTTGTGCTCGGCATGATCTGAGGAGAAAAAGATCTATGTCAGACGCAGAACTGGAAAGCGCTTTGATTCAGTCTATGTATGAGGTAAGTTGTCATTCAGATTCTCACAGAATATAGCAAACAGTGTTAGTAAATGTGTAATCCCGTGACAGACGGGACCATCATATGGCAGGAAGTTTATGACCGGCTATCTGTCTTCACTGGGGCTGCATGCAGGAGAGGGTCGGGTTGGAAGAACTCTAAGAGAGCTTCATCAGCCATACCATGAATTCCGGCTTCAGGTAATTTTTGTGCTTTAAAAATATCAATTTAGGCAGATATTGATAGGCTTAACCATTGATTTGTATTACTGAATTGGACACCTACCCTCTGTGGGTAGTGACACACCTGCATAGACGCCATTACTATGCATTGAGTCATGTCAACAAAACCATACAGTGAGGGATGTGCATCAATCCATCATAAAAATATTAGTAGCCCCCTATTTCTTATCCGACTAAATTATGAATTAAATTAAAATGGAGAAAATTGCTGATGTGATATGTAAAATTAAGTATTCTCCCAAGAGATAAATTTGTAAGCATCTGGGAACTTTCCATTATAGGTTTTTGCAAATGCATTTATGGAAGCTATATCCATCAGAAAATCAGAGCTGTACAAACTGTGAGTGTACAGCTCGGATTTTCTTTGTTTGTTGGGAAATCTAATGTGTGGAAAATTAACATTTTTAAAAAGCAATCTATTTGTACTCATCCATTTTAAAAATAATAATTCAATTGCATTTAATTTTCATTTGGTTTCATTAATATTCAGTTTGAACAAACTTAACAGATAATCTACATCGTACCATCACACATCAAGCAGATAAATTCATATTAATCTGTCTCCTTAGTGACATAATCTGAAGTGATTGCAATTAAATTAGGAAACTGAAGAATGCAATTAAAAACTCCATGCCAAAAATATTAATAATATATAATAATTTTTTGGAACAGAAAATTTGTCTTTGAGTGACTTTTTCCAACATAAGGTTGTCAATATCAAGCTAGCATAACTGAGCTACTTCCCACATCTACGCAATTTTTTAAAATAAATGTATTTTAATGACCTGTACAATGTGGTAACCTTTGATCTTGCGATTTTTGTTGTCATAATGTTAACAATTTATGGCAAAACATTGCACTCTTTTTGATATTCCTTGTGTGACTGTCTGCTGCATCTAATTTTCACCACCATCCATGGATGTTCCTTAGTCCCGACTCAGTGCATAGCAATGGCACCTGTGCAGCGCACGATAAATCGTGATGTCCAATCCAGTAATACAGATCAGTGGGCTTAACCATGTGGATACCTCACGTGTGGGACTGAGAGTGTTTTTAGTGAGAAAGTGAACATTTTGACAACAGCGATCCCCACTGGTAGGTTTACATGTATGAAGATGACTGCAATCTAAACTGAACAGTTATAATTTTAATGATAGAAGCTATGGCAACAAACCTATGTTATATAGTTGATTTTACAGGTTCAAATGGCCCCTAAATTAAAGTTACGCCTACGGACTAACATAAATAATATTTATTTGTTTACTGGTCATTTCTGAAAATGTAAAGTGCAAAAGAGTTGTTATAAAAACATTTTATGATGATGATGATGTGCTAATTATTTTATTTTTTCCTCAGGGTGCTCGCAATTTAAATCCAACTCCATACCATAAAGAATATATGGGCCATAAACTTCATTTAGACCAAAATGAAAAGCTAGGGATGTTTGGAGTTACACATGTTTTGGCTGTTGACGGCTACAGCAGCAAAATCGCTGCACGTTCGACTATGCCAGTGAAAAACAACCTTGTGATTTATGAGGATGTATACAGGTGAATATATTCACAACTGCTAATATTATTGTTAGAACTTTTCAGGCATGAATTCCATTTTTAAATACATACACTCATTGAATTGGTTAAATTCAGTGCAATTACATAAATAATATTTAATTTTAGATCTGCTGTCGTGAACCATGGCATGTGGGACCAAGTTCGGGTTGATCATGGCAAGGAGTTCTACTTGTGTCTTTACATGCAGGAGAGGCTGTCAAGATACAGACACAACCTCAGCAGATCACCATACCTCCAAACAACATCAACAAGGGTGAGTGTTTTATGAAAGCTCCAATAGAAATTATTAGTGCCTCATGCACTGTCACCTTTCCCAATTAAGGATGAGCATTTAACATATTTAAACATGACTCAGCTCTCCAAGAAACCTTGTGGAACTACTGCACATGTGCAATTGTCTTTCTGTGGTGTGAAATTAGTTTTTTACTATTAGCTTTAATAATACAATTTGATCAAAATGGTGGTGTCCATCAGAGGCACGCTGTCATGGAACACTGCCAGCCCATAACAGGAATTGTGGCACCTACTCCAGCTTTAAAAATACTTTGATAACTGGAGGTGCACTCATATGTATATTATGGTCAATTTTGTTATCTTTATTTTAACTTCATTTTGTTTGTGTAGTACATACGTACTGTTTATGTGATGCTTCTTGTTCTTACCTGCCTTAGGACAATAAATGAAAACTAGCTGTTGCGCTAACTCCGGCATATTTACATTGATGCTTACTGCTACATGTTCGTTATTATGCAATGTTCTAAAAATAAATAAATAAATAAATAAACCTACATATAAAAACATGTTCTGGTGTTCATTGTTCATACTTATTTCTACATGTTTTATATTATCTCCTCTGAATTGATTTGATTGCCTTACTGTCCATCTTATTATTAGGTAGTTTTATATCATAAATAATGTAGAAATTGAGTCGAACTGTTTGTATGTGTGTGAAGGAAACATGAGGGAGCCACCAGATTGTGTCTTTAAACACATACGGTGCCACCCAGATGTAAAGGATTTTATCAGGGGTCAGTGTTAAGCTGACCTCTTTATCCTTAATTAATTTACTTATTCAGATTGAATAGTAATTTCACGGATTCTTTTCTTTTTCAGTTTACCCAATATTTCTGTGATCTTTATGATGGATAAGTAAAACAGAAGCCATTAAGTGACAGTGGACATTGACTTAGTTTGGTATGTCAAAGACACTACCATTTATTTAAAATAAATCAACTAAATTAACACCATTACACTTGATTGACATGATTTCACTTTCTTGCAATTTAACACGTCAGCACATTTAAATTGTAACACAACAGACATAAATACAGGATGTTAACATATTTAGTCTGAGGCTCTATGACTTAACTAGTTTCCAGCTTAGAATTGAGGGGAAAAGAGATAGGAGGAAAGATGGAGAGATGGTTTAAAGGAAATTGTCTTGAGCATGTTACCAGAAGTGACACTTCCCATCCGACTTCTGCTAAAATCCAGGTACGTTTGTAAACAGCTCTTTACCTTCGACGACGAGTCTGATAAAGAGATGACACCAGCCTTTCAGATGCACAGAGTCCTTCAGGCCCAGCACGTCCGAGCTGGTTCTCGTTTACGTTTTCAACGTCTCCTGGTTTCGCGTTGGTCATCAGAAAATGCGTCAGCTCCTGGCCTCTGACTTCAAGATAACTATTCCAGGAAGGAATAAACAAAGTTTTGAGCTTACGCTCGTTCTAAGTGGACTCATAACAGCATGTTATTAGTCCTTAACTGGATGACGTGTCCTTAGCGTGTGACTAAACGTCCATCCAGCTCTTTGGGAAAAGTTCACATCTCTTGAAGTTCCCAGCAGACTCTGGAACTCCCTGGTTCCTTCGAAACTCTGAAGCGTTCACGAAAGCAAACGCTTTTACTCAAAAATGTTGAGATTAGAACACACTTTCCTCATTGGTCCGTGGGCCAAGAGGAGTGTGAAAACGTGAAGTGAAAACTCAAGGTTGACAGCAAGTCTGCTTAGATAACAAAGAGGAACGTTTTGGAAAAGTGTCTGAAAGAGAGGAGACATCTCGACGCTACCGAGGGTTTCAGCTGAACTCAACAAAAACAACTCCTGAGCAAGTCAAGTTGACACATTATTCAACTTTGTCATAGATATTTTGAGTAGACACTTTCATTTGGTCAAGTAACACAGTAATACTCCATATTAAAAGAATAACAGCATATAACATATATCATGAAAATGACAAAAGTTATTCTTTTGATTACATTAGAATAAAATCAAAGATAGAAATAGTCTCTTTTGGTGACTATGTTCTCAGATTACAACTAATGGAATAATTTGTAGTAAATGTCTTGTTTTACTGAGAGGTCAGTAAAGGTCATCTCTGGAACAGTTCAAAAAATACACAGGTGTATCAAAATGGACACGGTCATGCCCACTACATGTGTCACAGACATTCTTAGAAAATTAAGACGATTCTGATTTTAAGATGATCAATAGCATGTAACATTTTCTGCTTTTGTATTTCCCTTCCACCTAAAAATATCAGAACCTTCGAATGGAGAGGTTGTGGCCAGAGGTCAACAATCGTGTGAACTATCCACTTAAACGGGCTCTGGTGCACCTGCTGGACCAAGAGGTTGTGAATATGGAGGACAACCTCACTAGATTCTGCATCTCAAATCTGACATGTCAAGTAAGCCAAATTGGACTTGACAGAGTGGTGCGTTCATGGAATGCACACAAAATCCCAGGTATGCTTAATCGAGTATTTACACTTTAGAAATATTAACTAGTTGTTTCCATTCCCAATCTAACCAATGCTGTTTGACTCCATGTCTTAGGTCGTGGAATACCCAATGAACTTGCTGCTGGTGGCTGTCCATCTAAAGTCTCTGAGGAGCTTCTTCCTTGTGCTTCTGTTGTGGCAAACCTGTATGAGCAACACTTGGGATCTTCACTGACTTGGGAGTCCACATTTGGAGCTGATCCGTTTTCATCTGAAGAGGGCAGATGCCATGCAGAGCAAAGTTTTGCAGAAAACTACCCTGACATCTCTCTTCTTTTTAATCATGTGGTAAACAATGATGATACTCCTTTCCAAGATGCTTTAATCTGCCTAATGAATGTGACTGCAAGATATGTCTGAAAAAATAAAAACTTTTTTATGTTCTTAGCCCATGGTGTTCTTGAGTAACTGGAAAAGCAGACCCTTTTGTATGCTTTTTTAATTATTGAAAAACCTGGATGTTGTTTTTCATATATTTGAAAGCTGCCATGCCTCTAAGTGGTCAGATGAATAATTTGGCAAAATTGTATTGCTTAGAACAATTTTATTTAACCTTTCTAGGCTTACAAAGGCATATAACAAAATTACAAAAGCTTCCTGCATTTTAGGTTTACTTTGAATTAGTGTAAGTTGAGCTTAAAACTCGACAGCATAGCAACATAACTGAGTCCTAATTTCCAATGTTTCCATTTGGATAACAGTAGGTACTCTCTTACAGCACTGAAATATTTAAGAAAAATAAGAACACAATGAAGATGCATAAACATTTTCCAATGTCAAAAGTGCTTTGAGTGCATCAATAAAAAACAGAGGAACAAAACAAAGAACAGCATCACAATACTGTACACTTTTACAGTATGCTATCCAGTGCAGCCAGTGCATCAGACAATCCAGTGAGTCTTTGTGTATGGTTGTCAAAATCATCCGCTCTGCATTTCATTAGCAAGGAACCACGCCACAAAACACGAGTTTAAGTTTATTGATGAAAAGATAAGGGATGAAGGGATGAGGGGTTGTAGGGTTGAGGGAAGAAAGGGGATGTAGGAAAGATGATAGGAAGGGATGAAGGGAGGAGGGGATGAAGGGATGAATGAATGTAGGAGAGAAGTAGGGATGAGTAGATGAAGGGAAGATGGAAGTAGGGATGATTGGAAGGGATGTAGGGATGGAGGGATGAGGGGATGAATGAATGTAGGAGAGGATGAATGTAGGGATGAGTAGATGAAGGGAATATGGAAGTAGCGATGATAGGAAGGGATGGAGGGATGAAGGGATGAATGAATGTAGGAGAGGATGAAAGTAGGGATGAGTAGATGAAGGGAATGTGGAAGTAGGGATGATAGGAAGGGATGGAGGGATGAATGAATGTAGGAGAGGATGGAAGTATGGATGAGTATATGAAGGGAATATGGAAGTAGGGATGAGGGGATGAAGGGATGAGTGGAACTGAAGGATGTTGTCCGAGGAGAGTGCTGAAGGGCTTGGGATGAGAAGACTCTTGCGTGGGGTTTGGCCTTCGGGAACGGTTCACTTGTTTTCCTTCCCGAGCCCGACGATGAACCCCCCCGGACGGAAACCTGAGCAAGAGAAAGCAAAGCATGGTTATGGACGAAGAGTAAACTTGGAAGAAGGGAGAGGGGGGATTGGGGTCGACAAAACGTAACGAACTGAGATGAGATGAATAGGTGAGCGAGGTATAAGTAGGTTGCGTGGGATAATTGGAGGCGTGATTTGGGCGTGGCCCTGCTCCCGAACCTAAGTTAACTTATTAACTCCATTTTGGACAAATTACAGAATTTTGCTGCCACTGTTCGATGCAGATCCTGCAGCCACCAATGCTATGGCAACAGGATGAAACCATGGGCTCAACCACTGGACCTGCAAATTTAATTCAGAAAATGTATTTTTTTAATACAGTAATTGCATACGTAGTTATATTATTTATAGCTTTTTCATGAACATTGGTACACGAGTCGCACTGACTTCTGCCAGCAAAAGGCAAAACTTTTTATTTACCCTTGCAGATGACACAGGCAAAGGCATCTTTCACAGCTGCTGCTTCAGCCTCTGTCAAGGACACTGTTGTTCTTCGGTTGGAACTCGCTAGGGTTGCCAGCTCTTTAATTGTAGTTGACACGTCCCGGAGACCCTGTGCTGCTAGGACCACCTCTTCAATTGTATCAAACACTGAATCTAGACCATTATCATCTCGCCGACTGAAAAACAGGCAAATATATACATGTTACAACCTACTTGGTCTCAGCATCAGTAAAAATGTAATTATTGTAACCTGTTGTGTAGTACTGTTGACTGTCATATCTCAAACCCAGCATTCAAAATGCAATAATTCCACAATTGCAACTTCCAATGATCTGTCAAACTAATCCATACATTTTAGTTGAGCAAAGTCTATAAGTTAATGTAATCATAGTGATTATACCAGACATTCTAGAGACATGAATGGCCTATATTGGCATCAGTTCTAACAAAAAAGATCCTCTTCAGGTAAGGAGAATATTCATATTATGCCACCGTGATGACTGACAAATCAAGTTTGCATACCTCAACCTTCTTTTTTTGCTTCCTTGTAACTGCTGAAAATCTCCCTCCTTAACAGCAAAGACTTTTCTTGCATTCTGTTTCCAAAATGCTGATTCTTAAAGGAAAATAGTTTACATTTTTCAGAAATGAACTGGAAAAAATAAAGGTACTTTTGTTTAAACAAGAGTGGTATAAATACTCATTTTTATTTATTTACCTCTGGTTCCCTCTGTATCCAAAATCTGTTTTCCCTGACCATCAGTAAGGATGAACGAGTCTTCTTGTTCAAGAGCATCATTTACTTTACTTGTGATGCCCATGACGGATGCCTCAAATTCTGAGAATCGAACTGTCAGGGTTTTGCTTGTTTCCAATCTGCCCTCCACAAGATCAGCAATGAAGATGGTCCTGGAGATGAAAATAGTTTTTTAATTCACTGTAATAGATGCACTCTCATATTAGCCTGATACCTATGTGTTAAATCATTTGATCACCTTTGGAATGTCTTTGCCATGGGTGTTCTTGGAGAAAGCCTTGCAGCTGAACCCGCAGCAGCACTGGGTGGTCGGCGGAAGGAGAAGTGGGTAGGGTTCAATGGTGTAGGCACACTGGATGGGTCCGCCACTGCGTCGCTCTCTCCATGCACTTCATAATGCCCCCTTACCATGAGGTCAATAGTGCTGAAGCGACCATCATTTCCAGGAAATATGGCAACATTGGCATCATCCGTGATATAGACACTGGAGCCATGAACCTTTGTAAAAGGAATGGTATTTATTATAATATAGTGATTTATAATGCACTTTACATCAAATAAATGACTAAAAATTAACTCAAGTAAACGACCACAAATGTACAGATAAAAACAACGTCAAAATCATTAAAACCTAAAACAACCAAGCCCCCCTCCCCCCAAAAAAATAAGTAGAATTAATCAAAAAAATTAAAGCTACTGCAGAGAGTAAATATAACAAAACAAACTAAATAATACTATGAATTATTAAGCTAATATAGCAGGTATTGAAAATGTACGCTAAGCTACCTTTTGTGGTTAAAAGTACAATTCAGTTTCACAAAAAAGTTTCTTTAACACAATTTATACCTGGAAAATCCTGCTGATTTTTTCAGTTGTCATGTCCTCCTCTTTTAGAGTGACACGCTTTGATTCTCGAAATAATACATAACTTTCCATGGCAGGTTGTGGCAGGCAGGTCCCAAACGTGCTGTTTCGTTTCGTCCTCTTCTGTTTCTTCTTCTTCTTTTAGGGATTTTTGGCAGTTCGCATAACGCTTAGGTGTTCATTACCGCCACCAACTGGAGTGTAGACAAGTTATTTTTCTGGCTAACTCTCCTACACGAAACTTCCGGGTCACGTAAAGCCGTCAAATTAAATATTTAAATCAAATTCTGTTCAAGTGCCCGATTTTCCATTTCGTGTTTTTGATCTTTGCATAAAAACGAAATATGAAAAACCAGGCCGTTTTTCGTTTTTGGTTTAAAAAAATAAAACGAAAAACAAAATAACCAGTCACCTTTTCATTATTTGATTTTTGATTGGCAATTAAAAATAGAAAGAACGAATGACACACAGATTGTTAACAAACACTCCTTTTTTTTTCTCCAATAAAAGACAAACGTAAAATAAGTTGTCCCAAGTGGGACCCAATGCTCTAACCACTAGACTACCAGGTATGTTGCATTTTATAGTTCCAGTTTTGCATTTAACGAATTGCCCCTCAGAAAATCCTGGCTACGCTTGTGTAAAAGATGCTGATTTGTAATCAGTTATTAACAGAAATTAAACTCAGTAACACTAACATATATTGTATAGCTTTGCAGCCTCTGCAGCGGATCAGCTGTGTGTGCACGTGCACTGGAGGGAGACATCTGTATAACCAACCAGGGCAGCAGGACACTTTCCTGTCCCTGTCTAAAACTCCGCCTGCTGCTAAAACAGCCAATCAGTGATTCAGTGGGCGTTGTGAAGCAACCACTTGGAATTGCCAACTGAGATTGAATAATGTTACACTTTGAGCAGGGTTCAGAGTGAAAATGAAAATGCAAATTGTTCTTAGTTTCCTCTGCAGTTCTGAGCAGTCTTGAAGAAGAAAATGAAAATGATTTATTTTTCATTTTATTTACGAGACAAAAAAGGCAGCTTGACTTTGAAATGAAAAAGCTTTTTTGCTAATACATTTTAATTTTCAAATTTGACATTTCAAAATGATTTTTGGTCACTTTTTACTGGGACATGTTTTGAAAATTAAATGTTAAACGTTATTTTATTTATCTTTTTAATTAATTTACACAATGAGCAGTCTTGATTTAGAAAATTAAAATAATTAAATTTAAATTTTATTTATGAGACAAAAAAGGTAGCTTGACTTTGAAATGAAAAAGCATTTCTGCCATTTCATTTTAATTTTCAAAATTGACATTTCAAAATGAATTTTGGTCACTTTTTACTAGGACATATTTTGAAAATTAAATGTTAAACGTTATTTTATTCATCATTTTAATTAATTTACAAATTGAGCAGTCTCGAAGATGAAAATGAAAATGCAATTTGGATTATTCATTTTAAATTTTATTTATGAGTCAACAAATGCTGCTTGACTTTGAAATGAAAAAGCATTTCTGCTAATCCATTTTAGTTTTAAATATGAGACATAACCACTGCCTTAAAAACAAGTTAACGCAACTTCAAATGTTTTTTTTCCAACTTAGGATGGCAAGCTAGAAAAGTAGCCCAATTTATGATGTCATTGTTTAAATATGATACCATAAGTTGAAATGACTAACTATAGAACATTATTCATTCTCCAAAAATTGAGTACTGGTACTCTTGTCAAGTAAAATTACAATCATATTCTATTTGAACTCAAATAACTAAGTTATACCCCTGTTTAATTAATGTTTACCGGTACTTGTTGTATGAACTTCATACTCTGAGTTTAAACAACTTGCAAAGTTACACTATCCATTCATAAAAACTTGTTTTCATTTGTTAAAGTAACAAACAATTACTGTATACCCAATATATACTTTCAACTCTCATGTTAAAGTTAAACTGACATACCAATTCCCTTTTTGAATTCATTTAACTCAAGATTTTAAGGCAGCAATTGAACTTAAAAAAGCAATTTAAGTAAACTAACATTTCCAAATATTGTTCCCTGTCTCCACTAAGAATGCCAAGTTCACCATTTTCCTAAAAATAATTACACCAAATATGCTTCCATTTCAAATATGAAATATTAATTTTTATCTTTCTCTATCAAATACAGATGAGACCAGCCTTAAATCAAGTGTAAAAGAAAACATTTGTCCAAGACAAGCAGAAGTGTTGACATTTACTGGAGGACCGAAACTGACAAATAAAAACAGAAATACCATATGTATATACATACATATATGTATGTACATATATATATGTATATATATATATATACATATATATATATATACATATATATATATATATATATATACATACATATATATACATATATATATACATATATATATATACATATATATATACATATATA